>VOQJ01021873.1:0-11768 GCA_015052665.1 Apistogramma diplotaenia | reverse complement strand
ACTTCCAAAAAAAAAAACAGGAAAAGGAAAAAACAAAAAAAAAAAAAAAAAAACACGTAGCACTCTTGAATCGGTTCTTTAAGGGCTGCAAAGAGACCCCAACAAAAATATGTCTTATTACTCAGGCTTGAAGTACTCATGCCCGTCCTGGTTCCACCCAGTACTGCAGCATTTAAGTGTTCTGCTGGAAACAAACCAGTTAACACTGGCGCAGATATACGTGAAAAGTTGCAGAAAAGTGTTCTGCTAAAGTAGCTGCAGGATAACACTGGGGTCTGTCCCACGAAGAGTGCTCGCTGGGTAACCCAGCGGGCTTTGGGATTAACTGGTTTTGTGCCATCACAAAGCTGGTTCCATTGTAGCCTCAGTAAATCACAGCGTCAAACGGGGCCACCTCTCAGGGAAACAAACCTTAACAAGTCTCTGTAAAAACAACCGCAGCCACTATTTCTTCAGGATTTTTAGCATTTTACATTTAAAACAAGTCTTTTAAAAAAAAAGAGTTCAATATTTTCACACTATCGTCAAGGGTGTGGCAATTATTGCTGCATGTTAAGTGAGCATAATGCTGCAGGCACTATTTATTAGCAAGTAATAAAGTATCAACTAAGTAAATGCACTATTTATGACATAAACTGCATCCAGAAACAGTTTTTCTTCTGTGTTTGCCTTTAGTTACAAGCAGGAGGAAAGCTGCTTCGTCATGAATCAATCACAACACTGTTCACACAGACAAAAAAAGCTAATTAAATATCTGTTTCAGTTTAGGAATCACACTGCAGGTCTTTTTGAACAGAACAAAAAGCCTGCAATAGGATTCCTTACTGCAGCCCTTCTCTGAAAAGGACGTAATTCCTGTAGAATCCCAGCTTTTATTAATGTAACACCCTGATAACTTTGCTGCTGAATGTTTAGATCCTGAACGTGAACAATGCCAGGTCTCACCACAAGAGTATTGTGGCCAAATAAATTCACATTTATGTAAACCTGCCAAAAATATTAAATGCATACTTGATTTCTGTGGACAAAGCGGTATGGCTTAGCAGTAATGTGAACCAGGTGGGAGCAGGGTGATTTATCAAACTAGACTGAACACTGTTACCAGAATGCCATAATACCATGTTTATGTTAAACATCCAAAACAACTTCACTGTTGGCCACTCTAAGGCGAGTAGTAAAAAAATGGCTTTAAGTTTAACTTCATATTTTCCACTTGGTTGTACAGTACCTGCAGTAGCTCTGTCACACCAGCAGGGCCTGCCCCACAGATGGACAGCTATTTCAGTAAATGTGCAGAAGAGCTGCACATTTACTGGGATACTTTTAATTTTGAATTATCACAGCTGTCATCAGTATTGGTATCTTGTGCCACCCTGGCATGAATACGACGGTGCTTGAAGCAGTGAGCCTAGATCTAACTGAGCCAACTCACAACTGGTTTTGACACATGTTAAGGTTCGCCTGCTGAAGGCTCACAGAAAGACTAAACTGAACTTGCTTTGTGATGCAGACCCCAGCACTTCCTGTATATTTGATGCCAGAGTCCTGCTGGTCTCAAAAGGTTACAAGGACAACAAGGTGGTAAATATTGCAGTATCCAACCTTGATCAGAAATTCTGTTACAACCAGAAAGATGGTCTGTAGTTGTATTGTAGTGAAACGCCCCCTCGGCTTACTGCAGGTGTCCTGTGCAATAGCGTAACTTCAGCTGATCGCTGGAGTTGCGCTGCATGCACAGAAGTATGACACTGCATTTTCCTCAGTTTTGCATAAGGTACTGATGGAAGTAGATGCCAAACAGAGAGCTTATGACCTGGCAGGCAGCCACCCACCAGGTGAGAAAGGCGAAGAACCCTCTGTAGAAAAGCGGAGTGAGGACAGATCGCAGTGCCGTGAAGGTCTCTGACAGTCGAGCTACTGTGGCTTGGACGTCTTCCTCCATGTCCTCCATCCCTTCGTCATCTTCATCTAGACCTCCGGGCAGGACAGGTGCAGCTGTGGGCATCACGACTGCCGGTGTCACGCCGGGGATATCCTGGGCACCCGTACTCCAGGAGAAGTCCCCTGCAACAAACAAGCGGCTGATATGTTTCACTGACATTAAAACCTTTTAATACGCTCATATCCGTCCAATAAACAGCCACTTTCCTAATTCTGCTTTTGGGAGCAACGGATTCTGCATTTGTGTACAAATATACTTTAACTGAGATTACTGCACAGGTATTCACCGCGAGAAATCAGTTAACAGGGCTTCAAATATTTGAAAAGATATGAAATCATCCTTTATTTCACAGCAGCTGGTTTGCTGTTCCTGACTAGAAACAACTGAACATGTGCAAAAGTCCACTTAACAGTAGTAAACACATTAACTTGTACATTTCAGAGTTGGATTCTATTAACAGTCTTTTATTGGATCTGGCTTTTGGTTTAATCTTAATTAAACCTAATTTCTGGCCTCATAATAAGATAAAAGGTGAAAACAGAGATAACATTAACAGCTTCCCATTTATAACCAGCACAGTCACTTTCTCCACTTAGAATAACTAGTGATGTATCAGCTAATAGCTAATTAATGTGGCTTCCATTAGCGCACTTTCATGCAATGCCGAAGACTGTCTTTAATTGCAAAGATGCTTCACTCTGTAGCATCATGCCAGGACTGACAGTGTTTTTGCAGTTAATTCCAAGAGAAATCCATGGCAACTGCAGCTGAACTTTTTATGCACCAAAAATTCAGATCATAGTATTTATGGTTACAAAGAATCTCCTTCACATGTGCTGACATGACACATCTGCTTGGTTTAGGTGGAGAACTGCCCGAATAGAACTTCAGAACGCAGCACACAGGATACCCACATGGCCTTAGGAGCTGTCAGTCTAAGAACTGGCTAATGTCTGATCTGACTGATTCCCAGAGACATTCAGGCCTGCAGTGCTTTTCTCAAAGTCTACATCTGGATAGCTGACAAAAAGTTCAATTATCAAATGCAGTGAGATCCTGATGACGAGTGTATTTACGTACCCAGTGCCTTAAGGGACAGTGTTGAGAACAGGATGAGGAGAACTGGAATCAGATATTGAAGACTAACTACTGTCAGGTAGCAAAACACACGTGTAACCTGGAAAAAAAAGAGCACGTAAACTTTACTTTGCACAGGCAGTTAGATAATAGATATTTCAAAATATTAACATTTTTAAAGGAAAGTTTCAAAACGTTCTGTTTAGCTGTTTAGAAGTCAAAAGTATGTAAAACTGTCTGACCTTTCGCTGGATGTCAATGGTAGCAATACGTCCTGCCTCCTTCTTCATCTGCTCCACCCATTTTGGAGCCAGGTTGAGGTAGGCCTGGAGGTGGAAGTGGGTCAGTCCCAGCCGCAGAACACACAACACCACGATGATCCAAAGGCGCATGCTGTCAAATACTTCACTGGACACTCTGCAAAGAATGAAATTATCAGAAACTAGCTGCTCTGGAACAGAATTAAGGCTTCTTGCAGTCCATCAGTTGAGCAAAAATGAGCACTCACAAAGTGACAGAGGTCTTTCCCATAGGTGCATTGGCCAGGAAGTCTCTCGCAATGGGTTTTACCCACAGAACCAAGACAATAACTGGAGACAGGAAACTCATGTGCAGCAGAATTCTGTTAGGAAACATAAGGGACGCGACTGAATGAGCAAAGCAGAGCTAGCATGTAGCAATACGTACAGGCCATTTTCATACAACAATTCTTACTGGATGAGTGGGCGGCCTGAGTTCATCTGTACCGCGTCTAGGTGAGTCTGAGCCAGCCGCAGACCCGGGAAGGCCATGAGAGCGCCAACGTAGGCACAGAGAGCAGCCAGGCCGAGCTTCACCGTCAGCTTCGTCACTGGGATTCTGAGATTAAAGCAATCACAGCAACAGTAAATTGCATCAATATTTGAGGAGTCAGTCAAATACAGTCTGACTTGTGACTGTGCCTAAACAAAAGGGAATTCAATTCATGTAAGATTACATTTCAATCTATTTTAAAACAAGAAGTTGTTCCTTGAAATACAACAGGTTTGTGTTTGTGTGAAAAGCTTGGTTTTTCCTTCATTCAGTGATACGTACGACCAGTCAGCGTAGCCCTGCTGTTTGACAAAGATTTCCAAGTTGTCAAATAGGCTGGAAAAACCTGGCTCCAGGCCAAACTCCAGATAGTCCTCTCTGACCACCAACACCAACATGGCCACAAGCAGACAAAGAAAGCCGAAAGCAAGGCACACTGAGCGCTCGCCCCCTTCCTCAGAGCGGAAATAGTGGCTCATTAGGTTGTGAAGGGTCTTTCTGAGGGTCGAGTGTTAAAGAAAAGCAACTGAGAGGTAAAAACGGCTTTCAGTGGCACTTTACCTTAAGCTGAGCACAGATAAATACTTCATCCCATATTTAGGAAGTTCTTTAATGTTTTTATATTAGTTTAACTGATAGGATTTTCACTAGTAGTGACTGTAATGCTAATTACAGTAAATAATACAAAATGTTAGCTTAGCAGGATCATTCAGTACTGTAGATGCTTACAGACCAATCTTTAGTGACATTATCACCTCTGTTAATGTTAAATGATTAGTTCAGTTACAAATGGGTGGACAGATCAGAATCTGGATCCAGGAATTTGTGGAAGATTTCTTACCTCTGTGAGACAGAAAACCTGAACATATCATACAGTGTGTACTTAATGTTTAAGACAAAGGCAAAATTTTGTGTTTTTGTCTCTGTACACCGCCACAATGGATTTCAGTGCAGCTTAAATTCAAGGGATTTTACTAAAAAATCCAACATGAACTGTTTAACAATTAACAGCCATTTTAATGCGCACAACCTTTAGAGGTTTAAAATTAATGGGACATTCTAACCTAAACAGAAAAACTGTTTAAAATCTGGATTAAATCCAGAAGCCATGCACATGCACCAGATGCTGGGCTTCCTCCCTTGAGTTACTCCTTTTGAACTTTACTGCAGCCGTTTTCAGCTGCTGCTGTTTTATGGGTCTTTCAGCTTTGTATTTAATGACGGACAAGCATCGTCTGTTTGGCTGAGATGAGGGAACCATTGAAGAATATCCCATTTCTTGACCATGAGCAACTCCTGGGCTGCTTTTGCGGTTTACTTTGTGTCATTATCCATTTGCACTGTGAAGTTCTGTCAGATCAGTTTTGCAGCACTGACCAGCAGTCACATCATCAAAATACACCAGTGACCCGGCTCCACTGGCAGCCATGCATATCTATGCCGTAACACTGCCACCACCATGTTTGACAGATAATGTGGCATGCTGTGGATCTTTCCATCATTCTGGTACAAGTTGAACTTAGCTTCATCTGTCCAAAGATTTTTAAAAAAAGTTATTATCTAAAGAAAATATCACCAGATCCTTCTGGATCTTGGGAGTCAGTTCATGCATAATGTCAAAGTATCACATCGCTCTTGTTTTACAGTTGAAGGATACAGACAGAAGAGAACAGTCAAGACACACCAGATGACTCCGATATTAATCTCTTTGCTGGCATCTACCACACTGTAGTAACACTCAGTGAACAGGAAGACACCTGTTGCATAGACTGCAAAATCTACAAGCCACTGGTACTCCAGGAAAAAGCGCAACACTGAAAGTAGAAACAAGAAAAACACACTCATTAAATTGAAAAATTTGATTTCATAGAAAATTTCCATGCAGTCTAATCTGTTTCACTGGCAGCAGATTAATGTTTATTACTGTAAAACATCCCAGTAAAGCGGATGAAGATGTGTTTGTTTTACCAAGAGCGTCAATGACGTTGACTGGTGCTTTCTCCAGGTGAAGGTCGATGTCTTTGGGCACAGTGAGCGGCTTATTGTCCCCATTCTGTCTCCTATAAACAAAGAAATTGATGCACGATTTGCATAAAAAAAAACCCCAAACATTACTTATAGATCAGTAATCACATTACTACGTCTTATGTGTGGTAAATCTAACACTCGTACAACTTTGTAACTTCATGGTAATGCATGCAGTGATCCTACAGGCACTAACACCCTCTCCCACCTGTCTCTCCTGCTTTGTTTGGGCATCTGCTTTCCTGCCAGGGCACACAGCTCTCCCTCTGAAGGGTGTTTGAATCGGAACAAACTGGAAGATACAAGCAGCACATATAAGTGCAGTTTATAGTGCACTGGGTGAATAACGTAAAAAAAAAACCGATTGTGTGACTGACAATACCTGCCGTTACAAAGGAGCCAGCGTGCAAATGAGCAATGCGGAGCCATCCTCTGCATAATGCTGGCGGCCAGTAAGCTGACCACCAGCTGAACACCCATCAGCGCCTGTAGGATGAAGCACACGTATGTTCAACTCTGAATCCCCACTGTGCACTTGGGAGCATAAATGATAATCCGAAGAGCAGGGAGTGGCTCGTCTACAACTGTGTCGACTTCGCAGCAAAGACACAGTAAAGTTTTAAGAACCACATTGCTCCGTTACATCACGGTTTGTTTACATATAACAGCCAGCGATAGAAGCAAAGTCACGTTAAAGAGCGAACAGCCGGAAGAAGACCTGTACAACAGCATAAAACACAGTATACGCTGGAAGCCGTTGCAAAATGAATGAAACTGAGCAAACTGCTACCGTGCTAAATTTATCTGGAAGTCCACCATCTGTCAGTGCCGCAGCAAGCAGCTGGTTAGCATTAGCAAGCTAGCTTTAGTGGTCCTCCGAACTGCTAAAAAGAGCTCGTTAGCGAACCAACCAACACTCTGTGCGAAGCTTTTATAAAAGGGTGTAAATTAAATTACCATCTCTTCCTCCAAACGGCGTGGTTAAAACCAGAGTTGATGCAGAAGCTTTGTCACATGCAGGAAAATCTTTGATATCTGAACCGACCCTGCCGACATGTGGGGCTGCTGAATGTCCCGGATGTAGTCGTGGCGTGACGTAGCATGATACCTTCAGGTACTCCGCGAACAGCGTAAATTCAATTGAATTCGCCTGAGCTGAAGGTCTCACTCTGGAGGTAAAGTTGATTAGAAATCAATAATCATCAAGATGATTAACTTTCAAAGGAGAAAAACGATTGAAAAAAATAGTTTTTATCCATACAGTTAAATTGCTAATTTTTAAAGATTTTCCTCTTAACTTAAGCATTACTGAGCTTGACGACCCAAGGTGGTAGCCAGTTTGGTAAAGTGGTTACACGGTATTAGTATGTTTGAAGTACTGTAGTCAAGTATATTCTCACACTATGTTCTAATTTTTAGCCTATTACATAATAGCATAATATAGTACCTGAGAAAGAACAACAGCGTACACAGATTTAAAAAAAACCTCCTACCGTTACTTTTTTAAACTGCTTTAGCATGCTTTCAGTTGTAAATATTAAAATATGGCTCGTTTGGCTCTTGTTGTTGCATTGTACCACTTTGGGCATGGTATCCGACTTTCACAACTTTATTGAAATCAAAATAGCACAATAGCCATACTAATTCACAACAGTATTTCCGATTTTATTGAAGGCATCAGGCCACAACCGATGATACTGGCTTTTAGCACCTGACAGGAAAAATGTTGTAATACTAAAAGTCTGAATAAAATACAATGTTTTCCCCTCAGTTTTACAATTTGAACATACAAAAAAAAAAGCATAAGTGTTTTAATCAAGACGTAGTTTGCTTTATATAAGGAAACCTGAAAAGAGGTTTTAATTTTACAGCATGCTTTTATTTCTCATCTCTAATTAAAATGTAAAATTGTACCCTTCTTAGTTCCTTTGTTATTCCTCAGTGCCCCTTAATGCATCTGTGTGATCGTTCTAATGATAATCTCCAGGTTTCATGCTTCCACCATCGGGCATCTTAGCAAATCAGTGGATGGAAACAAACATTATGCAGATTGTGAAGCTTAAAGTCTCAGATATGCTCCTCTTACTCTCTGCTTTGGTATTAAAACACCAAACACTAGGGAATGGGTAAAGAAGAAGAGAGCACACGTTTTGATGTTATCGCATATTAACATATTATTTTCCCATTTTGATGGGTAAAATAAACTTTATGATAACGACAGTTATCTTCCCACCTGAAGACAAAGTCTATGGTTTTGTAATTGGCAATGTATTAACATGATCTTTAGGCATCAGAATACAGTAAAACATGATCTGGTTGGGGACTGATGCAGTGCGGCTCTGTGCACTAATGCATCCTTCATGTGTGGTGTGCTTTGTCACTGAAGGTCCAAATCATTGTGCGTACACACACACACACACACACACACACGGCCTGAACATGCATTATAATGTCAGCTCATCCCTTCCAAAGCCTCCAGCAGTGCAAAGTATTTCCAGCAGCATGACTTCTAAAGATCTTTTCCCAAGATCCATTCACAGCATTCAAATCCGTGTTTAGCATGTGTGTCCATGTTATTTGGGTGGTCTTCTGAAGCTGATTGAATTCCCACTTTCTGCTAATTGGTGGCAGCCCTTCTGCTGAAGATGTGCCTGATCCTTTGCCATGTGAATTTGGGTGCAAGAGCATGATGTTTCAAAGGGAGTTGTGAATTTGATCAAATGGAGCTTTGAGCGATAAAGCAGCAGCATCTCTCGTGGGCATGTATGCACCATCGGGCAAGCATCTGCAAACATGAATCAAATGAAATTAGTGGTTCAGCTCAATATTAAACTCTGTGTGGGTGAGCGGTGTTTTTGATGCACCTCCAGCCTACGCCTTCAGGCAATTAGTTGGTTAAATTAATGAGAGTTTTAATTGGAATTTCACTTTTGCATATTAGCTTTTAAGACACAGAAGTATTTGTTAAGCCATTTCTCACTGCTGCTGAGTTATCAAATACACAGTGAGTAATTTCGGGCTTTTTGCATGTGGATAGTACAACATTCATAGATCATCCTGGCATCAAGGGAACTTGTACTTTTCTAATGCCTGCATCTGGCATTGATTGCAAACAAAAAGGAAACAGAAATTACTTAAATATTTTGTATATTTGCCCAGACATTGAAATGTCAGTCACACCAAGAGGAGAAATGTCTCTGTCTGGGTGGAAAGCACGTCCATCATTATCATCTTTGACACAAATGCAAATCCCTCTTCCTGTGTTAGCCATCTGTGGTTGAAGTGCTGGGGCAGAAATTACTGAGGAAAATGGACACAAATAAAATGCAAATTCACCACAGACTACAAGTGGCTCCCCTCCCTCTGCTCAGCTCGGGGGGCCTCTTGGTTCCCACACCACTTCCCCGTATTTCTCTCAGGGCGCTGCTGGGATACCGGCGGCTGCTTCTGAGCCTGCAACAGGGACGCAGCCCTCCCATTGGCTTGTCTTTGTTCACCCTCATGCATGACATTCATCACCTGATTTGAATATATGCAAATACTGCAATGGTGCCCCGTCAAAGGAAACACTCCCCCCACCACCTCTCTCATCTCCCTTCATTTTCCCCGCTCTTTTCCTTTTTGTCTCTTCCCTAACTGCTGCCTCCTCTGCTCTGTGGGAACCAGCTACGGAGGGCCAGAACTGCTTTGTCACAGGGATTTATTTAAAAGAGTAGTGAGACTCATGATTGTTAATTACCAGACACATGTATCATAAGGACGTTTACAGGAAAGACGGCACTGCATCTGCATCTGTAAAGGTGGTTCACTGCTGAAACGTTATCTTTTTTTAAAAAACCTGATCCCGCATCAGTTCCTACACTACACCACAAATGTGCTGCTCAGATTATTATTTGTTTTCCTTCAGGATAATCAAATAGCTTTTGTTTATCTTGTGCACTGGTGATTCATTTACATTAATAATGAAAAACTGCATTTGTTTGAGCCAGCCCTGCACACTCAAGCTAATTTGTCTTATTGCAACAAGAAAAGCACAGATGTTGCATTCAAAATGTCTTGAATGCAGCGGCGACCCGACCATCATGCATCAGGATCAGGACCAAGTAGGATTCTGAACATTCATATCATCATGCAAACCTGTGCTTTCTTCTCCTACATGTCTTCTAAAAATCTAAGAGATTACTCACCAGAAACCTATAAAGACTGCTCTTCATTAAACCTGATATTATAATAAAAAAAAATGGCGTCCAACACCTGTTGTGTCTCACCTACAAATAAGGCCTTCCTTCTGCACATCCACTGACCTATCATGGCCACCTGTTTTCACATTCAGAGACGAACACGGTAGAATTGGCTCAGCCTGATTCTGCTGTGGTGCGTTAAGCTCTTACTCTGGCTTCTCCTCACACGGCTTCTGGATTTGGGCGACATGAATGATTGCACACTTTAGATTGTAATTACGCAAATGTACGACGCTAATTCTGTTTCAGCGAGTGCTTGTGTTTCCAGCAGCATAGATGATCCCATGGATCATCCACTCGCCCGCATACACAGATGAATGATGAACAAGTGAGCGCAAAATAAATAAATAAATAACCTGGCGCTTCAGGGCCTTTTTTTATTTTAACACGACTGTCTTTTAATCTCTTTTCACCAAAGGAAAACAAAGTTACACTTAATTACCCAAATACGAACCTTGCTACTAACTCCGCGTTGCAGCTCTTGGTCTCGCGATTTATCTCAGATTCTCAGTTATTTAAATTTAATAAATGCAAGGAATATCAACTTTTACCAAGACTCACCTCATCTTTCAACTCCGTGAAAACAGTTTTCTCATCTTTTGTCAGCCCTATGGGGGACTTCTAAGTTTTGGAATGAAAACTCACATGGCGTGAAACATCATCACTTGAATGAAACGTGTCAGAACACCTGGACAATCTCTGAAAAGGCGAAAATGCATATACATTATTTTTCCTTTTGCCAAAAATTAAGCAAAATTGACGGGAAGTGAAGCTGCTGAAACTCGTATTTTGTTTTATTTTTTTTAATGTAAGCCATTTTCTTGCATTCACACTTCTAGCTCTGTGCAGTCACATATTCTGAATGACGGTCGCTGCGCTTGAACTTGACCGACGGAATTGCCTGGGAAAAGAGGCGCGACTTTGGCCCTTTGCTCTCCTCCTTTATGGAGAGGGGGCTGCTCGAACTGATGTCAGCGCTCATTTGCATAAACTCCAGCCTGTTCCCAATTAAACCAGGAAAGCAGCAAGACCGTCCCTCTGTTTCCACATGGTGGAGAATGGACCAGCATCTCTCCCTCAGTCTTCAAGAACCAGAAGCAGGTGCTGAAATGTAAGTTGGTGGGATTTTGTACTTACTCCTGGAGTTTGTTTAAGCGACTCGTTGTGAATAAATGTAATCGCTGCACAGTATATTTAATCTTTTTTAAATGATCTGATCGATGAAAGTGAGGTTTGCTGATGTTGGAATGATGACGTGCATGTGATAGCTGAAGTTTCTATCTTGTTGTGTGATAAGTGAGTTTTTATGAGTCTCCATGTGATTGATTTGATCAATACAACGAATTGCTGATCCTAGGAAAGATTTAGCATCAGGCAAATTGATCATTCCAGGGCTACAGAGGGCTTTGCGTGGGCATGCCAGCTCAATGCAGGAAGTTCAGATTTCCCCAGACCCTGAAAAGTTTGCCACTAATTCTCATCTGACAGAATATAAGTGAGTGAGTTGGTGTTGCAGTGCCAGAATTAACATTCATCGATGTTGTTAAAATAATTTATTTTGACAATTGTTGCTATTAAAAAAGAAACACAAAAGCATGGATTATATATATATATATATAAATATATATGTATGTGTGTGTGCGTGTGTGTGTGTGTGTGTAAATAATTCAGTTCAGTTTAGAAGGAGTTCT
>VOQJ01021872.1:2189-19645 GCA_015052665.1 Apistogramma diplotaenia | reverse complement strand
GTAGGCTCTCAATCAACAATTCAGGCGTAGGGTTACCCGTTCTGCACATTGTCATTTGTGGTGTCTGCCACTGAAGCATGGGTTACAATTGATTTCACATTCACATAGTTCAGTTCCTGTCAGAGTGATGGCTCTGACACTACCTACCAGTAATTCAGATACTGGAGTGCCGAAGTGTTAGCGGACGGGATGCCATGGAATTGATTTTGCTAATGAGGTTGCCTGTCTGTTGCCTGAGCTGCTGCCCGGTCCTCCAGGGATACTCAGGCCAGACAGGCTGAAGGCTACAGCATGAGATCACAGCCTGGGTGTGGCTGCCCTTCTGGGATGCAGAGGACAAGTCTCTCTTTGTTTATGGCTTTTCTTTACGTTTGCTATCTACCAGAGTGATAATGACAGTTGTGCATATCAGTAGTCTGCTGTTTGATATTTTGCATGACAGGGACAGTTGTTCAGGTTGGAAAATCTCATGTAAAAGAGGAAGAAAATCCAAAGCGGAGCATAATGCAGTCCTGACAGCTGACGTCATTGTCAGAGGAGTAAGACAGTGTTTGCCTGGAACCTGCTGTCTGACTTGATCCTTAAGAAATTAAACACTTTCTTGGCATTTAAGCAGTGGTTGTGAATGAAATGTGATATAAAATTGTGAGATTTTAAAAATGGGTTTGGAAGATACAAAATTACAGCTTTGTTTGACATTAGTGGGCAAGCCTGGCCTGAAAAATTTTATGGGATATTTTAAGAGTTTCTATTTTTGATTTTAAAATAGCACTTTTGAGTCAAATAGGAAAAGAAAATTGCTTTAGTTTTGGCTCACTAATCATTTCTTCTCTTTAAATTTACTGTTTGATTCGGCTGCTGAGTATATGAACAAAAGCAAAGGAAAAAAAAGCCAAGGCTACATTTAAAATGTACTCAGACTTAATCAGAACTGGGTGGTTAAGGTAGGGAGCTTTAACAACTTATAGATCCTCTCTACAAAAGCCCCATCTGTAGCCAGCACACAGAGAGTAGCATTAGATAAGTGCTTTAACTCACCATCCTGCTCCCACACTCCTGAGTTAAATGTGACTTGAGCAGGACTTCTGCGCAGCTGATGCACATGCAATCAGCCCAGCAGCCCACAGGGAGTTTTCCTTTATCAGTGCGCTCACAAGTGCATATTAGATTGAACTGGACAGCAAACTCTGGCCAATGACTTGCAGCCTAAATATCACTGTATCCAGTCAGCTCATTTAAAACAAAAATTAAAACACTATCACATAAGCATTATAATATTTAATAATTAGTGCATTATAGCTCTAACATGCAGAAGTTCTGCTGACTAAATGGGAATCAGTGGTCATAGATTTGATTACAGTGAATGTTAGACTGCCACATTCTACAGGAAAAAAATGCATACCTGATTAATTGGTCAGTATGGTTTATTTACTAATGATAACTAAATAGTAATCAAAACCATTTGATTACAATGTAATTTGTTAGGAATCTTGCAGAATTATCAGGTAATTAGGAACACCTTTGAATTTGCAGCAACCAATGAAAAACAGTATTTATTTGTATCCCTCCTCTTGAAAACCATATCTAAGGTAAACTGAAAGGTCATTTAAAAGGTCATGCATATTACTTTGTTCCCAAAAGAAAACACAGCTCTCTTTCTCCTCTTGCAAGAACATTTTTATCAGCAATAAGTGGATGTTGGTGCATCTCTTTCTGAGAAAATGTTGTTTTGAGAATGATTCAGAAACTGTCCTTGAAACCAAATAGTGGCCTGCCACAAACAGACGTGTCCCTTTCATCATGACCTGCTTTTAAACTGATCCTCATAGGCTGCTGTTTGAAGCCGTTTCACCTATAGTATACTGAGGCTAGATATCATAGCCTCAGTATACTTTATTTCATTAACTGAAATGACAACCTAATTTCACCAATAAGAACAAACAGAAGACAAATGCTTGAACCTGGAATTGTAAATCCCTGTCTTTATGTTCAAATTTAAATAAACCCTTTAGTCAGGTAATGTGTTGCCGGTGGAGTAGCCACACATCTTTGCTGTTGCTGTTCTATCCCATCACATTTGATACAAAAGCCTTCATTATTTCAATGTCATGTAGCTATCACCATGCTGTGATGTCCCGCTTGGACTCAGAGGTTATTGAAATGTATCAGAGTTCATCCTCAAATACCAAGTGTTTGTAGTTTCTGGCTCAAAATGTGAGGTGATTAACTTAGTTCCTGCATTTAATTCCACGTCAAAAATAATGGGTATAGAACTCGTGTCTTGTGCCTTTAAAATAATAGCGTATCCACAAAGCCAAACAACACACTGCATATTGTATCCAAAGAAACAAATTCAGACCAGAAGCTAGCAGGTGTGCAGCTCGGAACATGCGGCCTGGCTGTTCTCGTCGTGGTTATATAATGCATATCTGCTAAATGTTGTTGTTATCATTACACAATCATTGGATTTAGCAGAGGGATATATAGGTCAAAGGCTTGAGGGAATTCAAAGCTTACATCAGAAAGCAAGCGCTCCTCCATTTGTCTGCCTACATTACCTCGATATCAACTTCTCTTATCAGCTGCTATGTCCCGGAACCCAGTCGCAGTTTGAACTAATGCGTAAAAACTGGGGTCTGCTTTGCTGTCGGCCGATGCTGCATTGTTTGCCTTCCTGCTGCCAACGCAGCTGCTTTATTTAATTAAAGCATGCAGTATGAACAATATTAGGAAATCTTTTTGAAGTGGTCAGCTTTTTGACAACACTCGCCATCATGCAGAAATTTAACAATAAAATCTGTTACAAACTAGTAATGAGCCAAGTCTTTGAAACTCGGACGCATCACTGGTGTGACCATCATGACTTCCCACTGCTGTGTCTTTGTTTGTCTTGATTTTCTTTGCCATGCTTCCATCTTGAAGTCAGCTATACTATACAGAAGTGGTGTTGCTGTTAATTTCTTTAGAGGATAATATAGCCTAACTACTCAGGTTGCTGTCAGAACGTGCCCTTTTATTTCTCTGTAAGTACACTCCTGGGATACACTCCTCTTTGTTGTTTGGCTAATGTGTCTAATAAGGAAGAGTTTTGAAATTTATTCCTCTGTGTCATTAAGAATGTATGATGCCCTGGCCTCTTTCTCATTAATGAAACATGGTGAGTATGTAGATGCTGCATATGGTATTGTGACATATTAGTTAGCTGTTATTTAAGCAGGAAAAACAAGTTTGAACTGGAGCACAGATTTTTGAATGAGCTCACATGACACAACGGTGACTAAAAAGGCTGGTCGAACAACTTTAACTTCCGGCTCGGAAAAATTCAAGCCCTACATATCCGCTCAGTGGACTGTTAGCACTTAGCCCCTGCTTTGTATTTGTGAAGTTAGCTGCTCGCAGGACTGTGACTTCTCCTGGCCAGTGCTGAGACAGAGCTGTACAGATGCCAACAATATAATGAGTGATGTCACAACAAAACTGACCGCTGAGCCGGAACAACAGGATTCAGTTTTGGCTGGCTGTAGTTTGTTGACAAGCTGCCCAGAGAGTGGAGGGATTTTTGTGCTGCACTTAGTGCTGATCTCGCCATAGAAAAGAGATGAGGCTCTTTGGCTGATGTCCAAGTGTTGGAATTCAAGCCACAGCTCTGAGGGTGACTACACAGTACCAAGAGATGTCTTTCTCCGTGGTTCCGAATTTTATTTCTAAGAACCCCTCTTTAATTTATGGCAATTTGGCCTTAAAAGGAAGGATCCCAAGTCTTGCGTAATTCTAGGTCCCATATGGCTTGTTGGTTAAAGGGTAAACTGTCATCTCATTTCTGTACACAAGTTATCCCTCTGTACAGCCTGGGTTATTTGATGCTCCAGAAAATGTCTGCAGTTTGCACGAGACATGTTCTGTGTAGCAGACAGCACCTGTATCACAGTGTACTGCAGAGTGGTCAGTTTGAGGTCAGGGCATCAGGCAGAACGAGAGAAATAAAGCTGTTTAATTTTACATCTGTTTTGTTTGGTTCCTCTGCGGTTTGAAGTTGGAACATGTGATTAGATTAGCTGGAAGCAGACTTTTATTTTTGTGTGTGTGTGTGTGTGTGTGTGTGTGTGTATTAAGCAGTCACCCTAACAGTATCAAAAGTGATGGCAGAAATATATGAAATGTGGTTAAATTCCACAAAATGTTTTTTGTCTTGTTTTCAAAATACAGTTTATTTAATATTTGCATCATAGGAAAGTCTTTGAAGATCTGGTGCATAGTCACATTTTGTTCTGCTCAGTAAGTCATCCTTCAGCCCATAGTCAATCCTAGATGTGAACCTGAAAACAGTCAGGTCTTCAGTGTGGTAGTGAATCATGTTTCGTAGGCACGTATGCCTTCTTGGGTTTTCAGTTTGTGCTTCTGTTTGTCTTTTGGTGTTTAGTGATTAACTGTCCTCCTTGCAGAGTGTGCCCATCTGCTGCTGGCCCACAATGCACCAGTGAAGGTGAAGAACGCTCAGGGATGGAGCCCCCTTGCCGAGGCCATTAGCTATGGAGACCGACAGATGAGTAAGTATCTCTGATTCAGTGACTAGCTGGCATTGCTTGATAAAACACTCGTGCAGTGGTTTGAAAGTGATGTTGGTCAGTGAACTCATTTACTAAATTCGTTGTGGCTTCAGTGAGGCATCAGGTTTTCGTGTGTGAAACACCAGTGGGAGAAAGAGAGCAAAGTTTCCATCAACAGATGCCAATCAACAAATGGCTCTGCACATTCTTCCACACTGCTGCCTCGCAGTGAGGCCACCACATGGTTCTGGCTCTTTTGTCCTTCAGAGAGGGGGACATTCCTCAAGGCCCTCTGGCTTTTGTGTTCCAGTGAAAGGCAATTCATTAGATATTTCCCTCATTCCTCATGCTCAAGCTCATATCACACATCTTTTCCACCCACATTTTATAGTGACCAAAACTTTGTTTTGAAATGGGAAGAATGTTTTCTATTATGTCACTGTTACCAGTGCCAGTGACAGTGTAAAAAAAACAACAGGCATTGACATGGAAGTGGAACCTGTCACATTAGATTTTTATGATTTGATGTAAGTGGATAGAACGGTTAGTTTTGCAGATATTGTCATTAATCTATTGAGCCTTTTATATTTTGATGTCAGAAACAGGAAGGCTTGTTGTTTGTTCAGCGCGACGGGCTCTGTAGCAGTGGTAAATGTATTAAAATGATTTTACAACCCATCATTAATGCCACAAAATGCCACGTGAGGTAGTGAAGGGCTGATTTTATTCTAATATTGAAACCTCTCAAGTACGGTATTTGGAGATTCAAAATGATTTTGCTAACCTAGTACATGTCAGCTGGAAATGTAGTTTTATGCAGAGTTCTCTAAAACATCTTGTAGGAATGAAAGGCACAGCCACTCAGCGCTAATGTTGAGTGATTATAAAGTGAGGCAGCTTGAAGTTCCTCCATCGACTGCTTCCTCTAATGAACTGTCTAGTGCCACTTACATTACTACAAGTATGTCTGTTGACGGAAACCTCTAATGAACTCTCACATTTCATCTTACCGCTGACAGGTTTCTGCTGCAGACCACCATGCAGCTACATGATGCAGTGAGGTTTATTTATTTTTTTGTTTTTGAGAAGGATGTAGCTCTTTCTTTTCTACTTCTTTAAAAGCCTTGCTGGTACAGTTAACATTCATTTTCCATATACACATGCAGTAAGTCTTTATGCCAACCCTCTATAAAACAGCACTCAGGGAAACAGAAAACTCAGCAGGATTTTAAACTCTCGGGTCAGGTCAGTCTGCTGACTACCTGAATCGCCCGACAGGTTGGGAGAGCCAAGAGGGACTTCAGCTTCTTTGACGCTGAATCAAAAATTTAACCACAGAGAAGGACTGTTTAACTCTCTCTGCCTGCTTGAGGTCTTTTAATGTTAATCCAAAGCGCAGGGCAAGGCTACTGCTGTGACAGCTACAAAAGGCTGACTCCACACACAGTCAAATATATATATTAAAAAAAATCACACTTGCAATATGATATCCAGAACCTTACCTGGCTGTCATGATAATATAAAGGAGAAAGGTGCTGAAGGGAAGTTACTTTTTTTTTTCTCTGTACAGTGCAATAAATGTTTTTCACAGGCTTAGCAAAGCTCTGTTCTGTGTGAGCTGACTCAGCATTTGTGAGGACTTTGAGAAGGAAGTGGAGACCCGGAGACTTTTGTTTGTTTTGCAGTGAGGCAAACACCATGGTCTGGATAGTGCTGAGAACAGGATAACATTTCGATCCAGTTGCCAAAAAAATAGATTTCAGTAGTTCTTCATGGGTTTTGTTCCTTCAACTCTTGCTTTTTTCTAAGCAAATTGAATGTGATTAATTAAAAAAACAATTTGCTCGGTTGTTATTTTTAGTCAGTGTTATGACAAATTACTATTGATGTCAGCCCACTGTTGTTGTGACTTGATGCATTTGTCACCTGAGTGTTTGGCTTTCCTTTTGAATGAGGAGAGAAAATGTGGCTCAGAAATAGATTTTTGTCATGCGTTTTGTTCAGGAAGAGCTATTTCTGTCCTCGCTCGCCTTTCTGCCACACAGCTGTGCTGTCAGCTTCGGGGGCTTGTTCAAAGACAGTTCCAGGCATATTAGTGTATATTAGGCAGCGAGCTGCTTTTTTCATGTGGGTGTCGGGCAGCGATGGTTTCACTAGCTTGAATAAACAAGCAGACTTGGCAAAAATGGACTGCTGAAAAGTTTACTTGAAGAAGATCATTGGCTTGGTCTGTTTCTTTTAATAAGCACAAGTTTACAGATTTTTCTCCCTTTGCTTCTTCCTGTATTCACAAATTAAAACACAGTTAGGAGTATTTTATAAATAACCAGGATCAAAACACAAGAATAGATTTTATTTTGGATTTTATTTTTCTGGGTATTATTATTTTGACTTAAAGGCATCTTTCATACAATCTTTGGGTGATACTTGATGTATTAGAATGAAGAAAAGTATGTAACAGGTAAATGTAACCTGCCATTGTTTGATTTTAGTTTATGACTAGTGCGTTTGTCTACATTTATTTCTCTCAGAAACAGTGACAGGTTGTTTAAATCTGCATTTCTCTGCACAGGCTGCAGCTTCTTCAGTGATAAAGCTCAACTGAAGTTTGTTTCAGCTTGTAATTATATTTTTATTTATCAAAATTACATTTCCCTGATGTGATTCAGAGCTGTTTAAATAAAACTAAATTGAATCAAAAGCCTTAACATGTGATGTGTCATCTTCAATTAACTGTGCCGTTTGAGTTTGTTTGCAAAATTAATTGACCTCAGCAAGTTTACGCATCCATTTAATATTCCGGCCCATGTCAGTTTGAACTTTTCCCGCATTGTTGGAGACCTGCCAGCAGCAGTCCTCCACGTGCATCACTTGTTAAATAGTGTCCGTTTGCGGTGATGTAAAGGCAAAATTGTCTTGACTCTGTCTTTTTTTATTAGTGTGCGGCGGTGAAACTGCTGAGATCACTCAGCTAATTAGTGCCAGGAAAGTGCCCTGATCAGTATCTCGGAGAATTAGTGCCAGCATGGAGAGTCAGTTTGGTTTAGTGTTGAAGTGGTCCGCATCGGTTTCTCAGTCTGTGTTGGCTGGGTGGTCTGTGGCCAGATGGTGAGATTTTACTCCCTTCCTTGTCCTGCTGAGAGGCGGTGAGGATCAGGAGGAGCCCCATCCAGAGCTTGTCTACACTCATTAGGCAGCCAGGCCACAAAGACGCCCTCATCCTGTAGCTGTCTGTGCTGGTTGGCCCATGTGCGTGCCTATGCTTTCAATTGGCCTAGTTTTACCGTTGAGCCCTCTGCCCCCTCTGTGCTGCTGCATGGGGAGCACCAGTTAGACAATATGAACAACATGTTTGTGTATGTTGACTCGCCACGTGGATGTAGTGGAGTGCACAGGAGGTAGTCAGGCTAATGATTATGCCATATGCCCACTGCTGCTTTTAGTCCTGTTAAAATGTAGGACAGTCAAGTTCTCAAAGGCCAAATATTTTTCTTTTTTATAACCGTTTCCATGACTTAATTACTGGAGTAGTTATGCTGTCATTTATTCCTTTCCTGGCTTCATCAAAGCACCACAGTTATGTCAGTGAGCAACTGATGCTCCCACTCCCTAATAAGCGTCAAAGAACATCTAAATAAATGCTTGGTGTGGAACAATTTTCTTTAGCATAAACAGTCAAGTCTATTGCGGTCAGTGCATGAATGCTTGTTAATGTGACCCATCATGGCTATAAGTCCCCTCTGAGCATTCCCCCTCCCGATAGCTCATTAATGAGGTTAAAAAGAGTAGCTCATTTACAGACAGCTCCATATCTGCCACTGCTGCTCCCTTTGAACCTCCTGGAACACTTTGATTCCTGCAGGCTATATGCCAGGGATGGTTGGGTGATGCTGGGAGTGTCCTGTTTGGCTCCTGGTTTCTAAAAAATTGCTGTAGCTTTTATCAGTTTTCATTGTTGACAAGATTTTCATAGAGAAACCATCAAGCTGAAATTTTAACCTTAACAATGATCCAAGACTACCCTGTGCTACACTGTGGGAGCCAAATCTCATTGTTTTATTTTGTTTTTTTGACATTTTAGTCAGAATTTAGCTTTGGTGGATGATCTACTGAGTAGATCAAGTTAACTGGCGGGATCAGATCTAATTAAACTGAGAAGTATTAAAAAATATTCAGTGTTTGTGGGAAAAATGACATATCATCCAATAAGCTCATTGGCAGCACAGTGGCATGGTGGTTAGCACTGTTGCCTCACAGGTAGAAGGTCTGGGTTCAAATCTTACCTTGTCCTGGGTCTTTCTGTGTGGAGTTTGCATGTTCTTCCCGAGTTTGCGTGGGTTTTCTCTCAGTACTCTGGTTTCCTCCCACAGTCCAAATACATGCAGTTACTGGGGTTCGGTTAATTGGTTACTCTAAATTGCCCATAGGTGTGAATGTGAGTGTGAATGCTTGTCTGTCTCTCTGCGTTAGCCCTTTGACAGGCTGGCAACCTGTACAGGGTGTACCCTGCCTCTTGCCCTGTGACAGCTAGGATAGGCTCTAGCCTCCTCGCGACCCTGAACAGGATAAGCTTGTTTTTCTTCTTATCTTTCTTTGTCCTCTCTCAGTCACAGCACTGCTGAGGAAGCTGAAGCAACAGTCCAGGGAGAGCGTGGAGGACAAAAGGCCCAAACTGCTCAAAGCCCTCAAAGAGGTAACGTAGTCCTAAAGTCTAGAAGCCAGTTTGGCCACTTCATGTCCAGCTTGACAGTGCTTCAAGGCAGTCTCTTGGGCCATTATTTTGAAGCCCTACTATAAATGAATTAGGATAGAACCATAAGTTTAATTCAAATGCTCAATGGAACATAAAAAATACATTTACCCAAATGAAGGTTTAAAAAGCTTTAAAGTTATACTTGTATGGCTTCATTAATGTCTCAATCCAGAAACTATGAACAACTCTCACCAGAGCACTGTCATGCTAATGAATTCAGTAAACCAATAAAAATATTAACCGCCATCTTTTTTATGGTAATGAGTAGATATGCCTGCCACCACACAGATGAAATTGCAGTGAATCTGTACTTTGCATATGTGTCTGTGTGTCTGTTAAACCACAGGATTGGTAATTTTCTCTGGTTTGTGTCTGTGATTTGTCCTATTTATTTCTGTTCGGGATTCTTTGAGCATCATTTCTCTCTTTTGTAATGTCTCTGATAGTCCTTGCTGCTTCTGACCTTTAAATTACATATCTAGTTTTATGGTCATCAGATCGTTCTACCTCTCAGTGCACTCTCATTTAATTCTGTCCTGTTATTTTTTTTTTGTCTTTCACTGAGATCTTCCTCCATCCCTCAATTCTGCAAGCGCAGCCTGAGCAGACCTCAGTCATGTTTGTCATTCACAAATTACTGTCATTACAAAGCAGAGCCAGGAGGGACACATACAGACATATTATCAAATGGTGAGAGTGGAAGATCTTAATGGTAACTGAAGGCTCATAATGCTCATGTATCTGGTATAAAATCATCTGTATCTACTTGCAGACATGTTGATCAAGGTGACTTTATCCCTTTGGCTTTGTTGGTCTCGTGCCGTTTACATGTTTATTAGTTACTGCATGAGAGCCTTTTCAGTATTGTTGTTGCTAAACATTTAGTTATGGAGCCAAACTGTAGGCATTAATCATTTGGAGATTTTAGCTTCAAGGTCAGCTGTGCAGTAATGCCAAGGGAGTCAAGAACATAAGCAAATCAAAGTCTTATCGTGTGTAAAGAGGTTGTACCATATTTCCTGACCTTCTGCCTCACTGTAAAAGTTTTAATGTCTCGAGTACTCGACAGGCCCCTGAAGCCTGTATTTTCCCTGACATGGTGAGACAAGCAATTTCTCTGTATCATTATCTCTGAGATTATAAAACTCTGGGAAGTGGTGATCCTCAGTCAGCCTGACATCATTACTGACGTATGGATTGAGACCACCAGTCGCGAGTGCTGATCTGAGTCTTACAAAATAACTAGACTGTACTGAGGTGGGATTTGCTGTGTAAAGACACAGAAGCTGTGTTAGACTCAAGTTCATGTGTGGTGAAAAGCTTGCTCACTACTCCTAAAACCCAAGCAGTTTGAAATAAAATTGATCCCATGGTTTTACTTTCTTTTCTGTTGCATAGAGCTCTGCTACTATTAAAAGTATACGGATAGGCCTCACTGTTGCAGTTCTTTTCACTGTCCTCCTTGGTTGTTTTTTGAGTCAGTCTCATATTCATCGTCTTGATGCTGTAATTACTCAGTAGATCAGTAAACATGGAATACGCTGAAAGTACTTCCCAGCAAATGTGCTGTTTATTTTCTAGGGTTTTTTTATTCTGTGGGATTGTATTTGTGTTTGATGTTCAATAACTTGCATCTTCATTTGCAATATGTGATTTTAGGGCTAGGAGGCACCGACTTGAGAGACAGACTAAGACGTTGGTTTTGGCCTTTTCAACAGATTTGTGTAACAATCAGTAGTACACAGAAGTAGTTTACTTATTGATTTTTCTTTATCTTTGTTCACAGCTTGGAGACTTTTATTTGGAGCTTCACTGGGACTTCCAAAGTTGGGGTGAGATTTCAGATTTCTCTGTCTGCTGATGGTTTCTTAAATATTATCCACTATGGAATCTAACCACGAGTCATCATTCTGAAAAACCAACATTAAGGAGTTGGAGAGAGAAAAATATGATTGATTTAGTCACTGTTCACATGGTTACTGATTTATCTTTTATCACGAGGGACCTTGAATGACCTCAGACTGAAAAAAAAAAAAAAATCCTCCTGCTTGATACGAACCTATACGCCATCCTTTAATGCGGATGTCTCACCTTTAATGATCTCATATGTGTACTCAGCACCATAATACCCCGACCTCACAGATGGAGCACAGTATGTGGCAATAGACAAAATGCATTCAGTAGAACTCAGGCATCAGCATTTACTTAGCTCGCAAAAGACCAAACCCAGGACTGTAGGCCTGAGCGGATTTCTGCGCACTCACTGTATCTTTGTGAATTATTGACAACGTGAACAGGGTTATGTAATGCACGCATGATTGTAACGAATGTAAAATTGTTGCATAAGGATGTCTTTTTCTAAGTGGACATGGTGTAAAGTTGAAAGTCGATGTGAAAATTATATTTATAAGCTTTATGTGAAAGAAGAGCCTGGTTTACATCAACACAGTTTTATATCAGGTGGACTTGCCTGTTGAGAGCTTCATTTCCAGATATATTTTTTTTAAATGCAGAACTATTAAATGACCTCTTCAGAACAGCGAGTCGAGTATCATTCCTTCAGTTATTTAATCTTGTAGGGACTGTGAGTCATTAAATATTTAGTTGCTGAACTACTTCTGGTATATGGCACTCTAGTTTCCAGGTTTATATGCCACCAAAGCTTTGAAGTCAGCAGTGGTTTTTATTTTTTGAGCACGCTTTCTAAATTTACACATTTACACACCCTTACTATCTCTTTTCATGTTGCAGTGCCTTTGCTCTCCAGAATCCTGCCTTCAGATGCCTGCAAGATCTACAAACAAGGCATCAACATCAGGCAAGTCCTGTCAACAAATGTTTTTCATTTAAATAAATTTTTGACCTTTTTAAAGGCTATGAAAGTCACTTCTAAAGCTGCCCGTTAAAGTAAAAAAAGAAGAGCAACCTATGCAAACCCTCTTATTAATTCTTGCAGAAAGCCTGCAAACCCTTTGTTGCTTTTAAGGCTTCTGGATTTGTTTCTAATTGATGCTGTGTACATGCTGTACTTCCCATTTCTCTGTTTTGTTAAGTAGAGTGTGAAATCCGTGCCTTCAGTACGAGGAAGCCGAACAGCGATGCCTCTGCGCCAAACCGTTCCCTCTGTGTTTCACTTTAAATCACAGTCTCGTAGATGAAGTTACTGTAAACTCTGCCGTGCTGACTAGCTCGCTTACAAAGAGCATCAGCAGGAATTCGTCACAGCCTGACACATGCTGACACACAGTCTCAGCAGTGAATCTACAGTAGGAATATATGTCGCTGTGCTACGTTGCCTTTCAGGGAAAAATCGTAACACTACGCAGCCTCGCGGGTTAGCTTCCTCACCTACAGGATAAGCACATATATTCTTGTATGTATGACAAACCGTGCCATCCCTTTATCATGCACAGGAACGAATGCTTCTGCATTTGGGTTTGTACACAATCTATTTGAAGATTAAATTGAGTTCATAAAAGTGTGTGTGCGTGCGTGTGTGTGTGTGTGCTCTTCCTTGTGAGGTAACCTTGATGTGGAGCTTGTCATTATTCTGTGAAACTGCTCCTGGCTGTCTAATTTGGTATTCAAAATGCCCTCTTATTATGTCGAAGTTGTAGGGAGAAAAAGGGAGCGTGAGAGACGGAGTGGGTGAAAGGAAAAAAAAAACTGTCACAGCAAGTTCATTTACATACTAGCTTCACGGTGTGTCAGGCCTATCATACCTACCCATAGCACCTAGCACTTTGTGCCTGGTCTTCAGAAGCAGATCACTTATTCTCTTTGCTGTCATGCTTTATTTCAGGACTACCCACTCTGACAACACAAAGAAAAAATTTTGAAAAGTGCTGTTGGACTCCCGTGGCCGTGATTACCATACACATTGTCTCTGACCTTTCAAGTGTGTAACATCCAGCACAGTTTTGTTTTCGCTCACAGTTTTGACACCATTGTGCTTGAAGGTGGCCAAAAGTCAACTTAACTTAAGCTCTTGTTGCCTTTCTCGTGCTCGTTTGCCTCGATTCTTCCTGCAAAGTTTTCACAATAAACCTGATTTTTTTTTTTGTCTTCTTTATTTATGTTCGTGTGCTTTGACAGATTGGATACAACCCTGATAGACTTCACTGACATGAAATGCCAACGCGGTGACCTCAGCTTCATCTTCAACGGCAACGCGATTCCCTCCGAGTCTTTCGTTGTGCTGGATAATGAACAGAAAGTCTACCAGCGGATACACCACGAGGTGTGTGAAACCTTTGTGGCCCTACAATTTGTAATGTCTGTTACAGCTCACATTAGTAAGTTAATGTTGGAAGGAAGAACAAAGTGGCATTGTGATAGGTTAGAATAAAATGGATACAGTACCAGTCAAATGTTTGGTCATACTGTATATAAAAGTTATAGAGAGTGGGATACTTAAATTTACATTTCTTATTCAATGTGTCCTGTGCTGTACTGTGCATGATTCGTAATGATGTGTGGTATTTATTTATTTCTTTGACATTGTCAGGAGTCAGAGATGGAGACAGAAGAAGAAGTGGACATTCTGATGAGCAGCGACGTATACTCGGCCACACTGTCCACCAAGTCCATCACGTTCTCCAGGGCGCAGACGGGTTGGCTGTTCAGAGAAGACAAGACGGTGGGTGTCGTTTGTCATAATGTCGTATTATTACTCCCATTATCTCAGCTTTTCGAAACTCTGGTTGACATAGTCATGAAAATCATAGTCAATTCTTGAGCTTTATTGACCGGGGCAAATGGGAAAGAAGATGAAATTAAACTTTACTTATGGTTAGTTGCACAGATGTGTGTGTGATGAGTTATTGATTGCAATATTTTATATTTTTAGCAGTTTTTTTTTTCAAAAGAAAATGACCTGAAAACACCATCAACAATCTTTTAGCCCAATTAATATCAGATTTTTATGATCAATAATAATATTTTGTTTGTTTCATGTGTCTGAAAGAAAAACAGATTTTGCTAACACTTATACTTATTCTCATGTACTGGACTCATAAATAACACATTTATTTCATTAGTAACTTATAGTTATTTATGAGCCCAGTACATGGTAATAAATGCAAATAAGTACATAATAATACATTATTGTAATAGATTAATACAAAGGATACATTATATATTGCAGACACCAATTAAGAAAACATACAAGAGTAGTTGCAAATAGACAAATACAACCTTTTAAAATGATTCAGTGAAATCAAAGAATGCAGTTTCATAGTTTTTCTCTGTTATAATGTGACTTTTGTGCGCTGTACCCCCTCCTCCCTCCCAATCACATTTCCTGCTGTAATCCCCGCACTCTGAAGAAAAGACATTAAATAAATGAGAGGAGCAGTAGTGATAACCCCAGGGAAGAACCACAGGTGATAGGCTTGGGGTTAAAAACAACACAGACAGGGCCGGCGGTGTGGAGGTAACGAACAAGATATGAGGGTATTGCTTTCTGCCCTTTCAATCCTTTGTCCTTTTGATATGTGTTTGAAAGGGAAATTGGTGAGTCAGTGACAGAGGGGGGGGGCGACTTATCTGTTTTTCTTTTAATCTCCAGGAACGCGTGGGAAACTTTCTGGCGGATTTCTACTCTGTGAACGGCCTGGTGCTCGAGTCCAGGAAGAGGAGAGAGCATCTGAGCGAGGAGGACATCTTGAGGAACAAAGCCATCATGGAGAGTCTGAGCAAAGGAGGAAACCTCATCGAGCAGAACTTTGAGGTGAGTCACGCATCACTGACGTGAATAATTTCAGCAGGATGATGTATTTAAACAGAACAAAGGCTGTTAAGCTGAAGGATTAGCACGCAAAGCTTCAATCTAAACCGGTGTGTGTTTCAGCAGCGTCTCTCCCGTCATTCGTCGCAATGTGACGTTTTGGGATTTTGTTAGATATTTCTTCTGTGAATGTGTAAACAGTAATTCATGTGGCTTTCAGCTTGTCATCCTTGCATTGAAACTTTACTGGCTCCTACAGTACGTCTTTGACATCTCTCAGACCGTAACTCTCTAAAGGATTTCTGATCACTTTAATCAGTTTAATTATACTGTTTCAATATTTTGCTGCATCCATAAACTCTGTACGTTACACTTACAGATGGGGATTGATAAGCAACATTTCAGTTGCATTCAGTTCACTTTTATTTATATAGCAGGAATACACCAGAGTTATCGAACAGCCTAATAACCTGCTGGAGTTTCAGTCACCAAAGCCACAGCAGACTTCTTGGACAGGCTGTTTGTAGAGTTAACCACACCTCAAGCCAAAATACACAAACACTGCAGTCATGGTTGAGAGGTCTCGGTCAGTGACTTGAACTGGGAGACATGAAGTCTAGCAGACAGCTACTGGCTACAGCTGCCTGTGGTGGCATCTAGACATCAGCCAAAGTGGCCATGCTCCAAATGTTGCAATTTTTAGGGCTTATTAAGATTTAAATAGATGAGATAAAATAAAAGCACCTTCCTCACATGATCAGGAAATGGACACTCGGGAGGTTGCCACTTGTAGCGGCAACTTTAATTTTAAACTTGTCAGAACCATTAAATGTCAGCATCAGTGGCAATAATAATAATAAGAGGGGTCCCCAGTGCTGTCTTGTTTTACACATCAAATAGTAGTCAAGTCAGAGCTGTTACAAGAGCTTGGTTTGAACAAATGGTTGATATTTGTCTAATGCCAGCTTAGTTTCTTTAGCAATTTATCTTTTCAACATGTGAGATACAGGTGCTACAGCTTTGCTACAATCGCTGAAATGTATTTAAATTACATTTCCCCTCTGGTTTCTTTTCTTACAGGTTTTCATTCAGGGGTCAAGTTAAATAAAGTAGTTAAATTTGTGTTGCAGGATTTTTAGTTTGCTTTGGGGCTATTTATTCTAATATATCTGCCAGCATCATGGCTCTTTGTCTTGAGAAAAAGTTTGGATGTTTCTCAGGAAAAAAGCAATAGAACAGTGCATAGAGTGAACTTGTACACCTCTAACAACAGCTCACGCTGAGAAGACCAGCTGGAACACTACACACCTCAGTAAATATCGTCTTTACTTATACCTGCAGCATCGTCATCAGTCCAGTCCTGAAACTGTCCTGTCCCGCTGGAACCTTGGGGTAGGACACGAGTCTCTCAGACAAAATAAACCTCACAGTGCTTCTTCACTCCCGTATCCATGCAAAGATAAACCCTGTAGAAACACCACGGACTTCCTGACAGACTCTGTCGAGCCACTTTGTACGATTTATTGAAAAATTCCTGTCTGGGTCCCCACTGATGTTCCTTTGATGTTTTATTTGTTTGAAGACCAAATGAAACGATGCCCTTTCAGTCACTCTGCATGGATTTAAATTCTAGCACTGCCCCCCAGTGGTGAAAGCTACAAAGCTGTTCCTCACTCAGCCACGGTCCCCTCACTATAGTATGTTCGAGAGTTTGCTTAGGAAGGCCTAAACACTGAGCATAAAGCCAGCCACTCAGTGAACACAAAGCCTCTCAACACACAATGGATGCTCACTATTTTGTTTTGTTTTTTTTGTGTTGACTCTCTTGTGTTCTCTGTGCTGGGCTTTGTCCCATCAAAGTGTCCTCTGCTGTCCGTCAAACCTTTCTGCTGACATGAATTAGTGACTGCACTTGTTTAAAGTGTGAGGAGAAAAGAAACAGTTTTGAGGGACTTGGGTGTGTGTGTGTGTGTGTGTGTGTGCGCGCGCGCACGCGTTGATATGAAAATGGTTTCTCCTCCACAGCCGTGGAAGTAGGTGAGATAAGCAGCTCCTGTGATGCAACTATGTTTACTACAGCAGGGGATAACAAGTCAGTCTGTGGGCGAGCGTGGGAAGCTTTGGTGTAGGGCTGGACGCTGCTACTGATCACACAGATGAAGGCTACCCCCCATAACCCCCCAGTGCCATGGAATGATGGGGGAGCAGTTCCAGCATACCAGCAGATCAGGGTCTCCACAGCCTGTGTGTACTCTGTCCTCGTCACAACAACATGCCAGGGCTGCTACACGGTGTGAGAGCAAGCACATAACAAGGCTGCAGAGAAGAAAATGCCACAACAACAATGCAATGACTGAAGTGTAAAGATAATATAAAGTCTCCACTTTTTTTTTTTTTTGAGCACACCTCATATCAACCACTCTTCGGG
>VOQJ01021853.1:40782-54298 GCA_015052665.1 Apistogramma diplotaenia | reverse complement strand
AAATTTTTTTTTTCTTCCCCCCCCTTCCTTTTTTTTTCCTCCTCCCTTTTTTGTCTTCTTTTACCCCCCCCCCCCCCCATCCCTTATGGAGCTCTAATATCTACCCAGCACACACCCATTAATCTGTCACACTGCGGTAGCCGGTCTGGTTAGGCAAGATAAACAAATCTAGTAACTTTCCAGACCACTGGTTGTGGATCAGTGAAAAAGAGGAATTGATTTGTAGAACAGTTTGAAACCAGTTCAGTTTTACTTTTAATCCGACACTTTTTTTTCTTTTTGTTTGTGGATTTTGTAGCTTTAATAGTCTTGTGCTTAGCTGCAAGCAAGAGCTTCTTTGTGGTGAGAGTTTTACATCAGCTGAGCCAAGAATTCTAAGGGAGGAATTTTTTTGTTTTTTTTGTGGAAAGCTAAGCAGCAGCATATTGGTATACAGTTTTGCATGAAGTCAGAGAGCACATTTAGCTGCGAGGAAGAGCACGTCAAGCTGTCTTTGTTGTGAGATTCTGCATGATTTCAATCCCCCCCCCACACACACACACACAGCCATGAGTGCCTTTCCTTTATGTCCCACAGACATGCTTACTTGTGATGCACATTCTCCTCTCATGTGGAAAACAGAGTACATAAATAGGTCAGAGCTGCAGACTCTAGTCCACATGCCTTTTCTGCTGGAACCGGCTCCAACTGCTATTCATGCTTTCCCAAACTTCTGCCAGGAGTTTCATATGAAATGCTTTGCAGCATGACCTCACATTTACAGTTAATGGATAAGATTCAGGCGAGTGCTTAAGCTGTAGAACACCTAGCTTGTCCAGACTAGTCCTGCTGGCTAGATTCACACGGCCTCTGACTGAAATCTGCGCGCTTCCTTTATTTCAAGCTTAGGTTCTTTGAGACAGATGATCTGATGGGAAATGCAGCATGGCGACGTGCCATTAGACTGCCATGTTCTGCGCTTGGAAAGTGACCTCATAGCAGTCTGGGTGCATGCGGTCCCAACAACTTCTCAGTACACTGAAACTAGACGTTTGGTATGCAGTTAAACAAGAAGTGATTGTGTGGTTTCTTCTACCTATAAAGCGTGCGGCTTCCAGTAGGTAATGTCTGCGGAGAAGGTTACAATGTTTAGCTTGAGATATTAAAATCAGCATAGCACATAGTGTGCCGTACTGTAATGAAGATGAAAGAGTAGGTCGGTTTCTATGCTATATGTATCTTTTATTACAGCATGTGCTTTTTTGTTTTCAAAGAAAAAAAAACAGACATTTCAGATGGAGCCAATTAGGGGAAAAAAGTGGTGTTTAACATCACGTAATGTTTATTTTATTTGCCTGGTTTATCATTTTAGATTTTTGCATTCATGCTTATTTTTTTTCATTCATGTTTTAAATTAGTCACTTTTACTATGCTACCAGTACATTTTCATTGGTTTCTGCTAGAACTAGAAGGGGGTCCATCCTTGAAACAGTGTAGTTTTACCGTTTTCGAAAACCAACACGTTCAGACGGAAATGTTTCAAAAACGATCTCTGTTAAAACGGAAAGGCAAGACGTTGGAAACTCTGTAGTTCCCATTGCCAGGCCACAAGTTGGAGGTGTGGATATAGGCTTCGTAACCATAGTGTGAATGCGTCAGTGCCCCCGTTTCCACGCCGAAACACATCAAAACATTACTGTTTTCATTTGAAAACAATCTCGTGTAAATGGGGCCTAAGAAACTATTCGTACTCATTATCCCTGTCAAATATTAAGAGAAACATTGTATTACAGCACATATGAAGAAAGGTGGCCTACAGGACCATTTCTTTACTCCTGATCTTCATTGCTGTTGCCATAGCCTGGAACCCGATGGTCAATGACCAGACTCTTTTGTTCTTTGTATTATATTAGCACTCCTTCCACCACATTCTGTTATCCCACCCTTCCTTGCGATCTCCTGCATAAATCGCGTTCTGACAGCAAACCAAAGGAAAATGCGACTTGGAGTCAATTTTTTTCTTCAGCATCTGTGAATGCCATGTTATGTTCTCTGCTTGCGTGTGTTTCATGTCAGATTCACCGTGCGTCACCGGTATGTAACTTAGCGGTCACCAAAATTTGAAAACACAACCCTCAGAAACACTGCCCGTGCAGCGGGGTCTTCCTAGAGTTCATAATGGATGCGCTGCCACTTCCCAGAAGCTCGGCAAGTAAAACCGAAACAAATGTGCATTACCGCACAGCACAGTTGTCATCTGTGTGAACCGGACCTTCAACTTATGATGTTGCGCTCGGCTTCTAGCCTGCCTACTGTTAAAGAAATTGACGTTTGTTTAACCTTTCTCTTGACTCAGGCGCCTTTGCCAAGGTGAAGGAGAGCCAGCGGATGAGTGATGAAGGGAAAATGGACCAGGATGAGGCCGATGGCATTAGGAAACGCTGCCGGACTGTGGGGTTCGCCCTCCAAGCGGAAATGAGCCACTTCCATCAGCGGCGAGAGGTGGACTTCAAAGACATGATGCAGGCCTACCTCAGGGAGCAGATAGCCTTTTACCAGCGTGTTGTCCAGCAACTGGAGCGTACCCTACGCATGTACGACTGCCTGTAAAGACACCAGACTGCTTTCTGGGTTAAGATGCCAAGAAAAAAGGAAAAACACACACAAACACACAGACTTGACTCTTCTATCAAGGTGTTTGGTTCAATTAAAAAAGACTGAATGAATGAAGCATTAGTTACTGGAAAGACACACAAAACCAGTCAGTTTTTGACTTTGATGGATTCAAAGTTCCTGTTTTTTAAAGACCTACTGTATCTTTTATTTCTGAAATACACGCCACGCAGCATATTGTTTATTTGACATAATTTAAGGTGTCTGTAACGTTAAAATGAGAACACAGGTATAAAAACGGGTTCTGTTTTTAAAACTGTCCCCTTCTCCTCGGCATTGCGTACGTTCACCGGTGATCGAGTCGAGTCACATCCAGTGTAAATTGTTTAAAAACACATGATTTTGGCTTATTAAAGAGCTGTCCTTTAATATTCCAAATTTTTCTCAACAGTACTTTCTGGCCAAAGACACACACTGTACACTAAAGTTTGCCTTGTCGAATGCTCACCTGGCTCAGGCGTTTTGTACTAAAAATGACCAATGGCTGTCTAACCTTTGCACCATGTGAAAAACATACTGATACCATGTCATATAGTGAGTCCTCTGTTTTTTCCCATGCAGTTTGTGCCTTTAAGGATCTGATGTAGTCGATTCAAGGGGACCGTTGTCTGTCAACTGTAGTGTGGCTTGTGTTTTACAGGGCGAGTTGTTGGAATGAGCTCAGTTACAAGACAGGTTTGCACATGTTTGTTTGTTTTTTTTTTATACTTTTTGGTCATAGTTATGGGTGTGTCTGTGTCGTGTGGGTTAAGGAATGTAATGCTGTGCAGATCAATTTCCTCGTCCATGACGGACATAAAAAAAGGTGTATCTTTATTTGTAGCAGCAGGTGTACGTGTACGTTTTATATGAAAAGTGTTCAGATAGTTAAAGCGGATTAAGTGATTGTGTGAGGCGAACATCAACTTGTAATCGAATAATTAAAGCAAGATCACATTGCTATTGTATTACCAGAGATTTGTGTTCATAGTAAGAGTTTCTAAACACTGAATGCACACAAAAAAACATTATATGGTTTAGTCTCTTTCCTATAGCCATCATGAAGAAATGCATTAATTCACTTCCTTGCAGTGAGTTGGATGAGAAGACTGATAGCACACTGGGCTTTACTGCATTCCCTCAGATAATAAAGAGGCTGCTTTGGCGCCCGTCCTCTAAGCCAACTTTCTTCTGATTGGTTGCCCCTCACAAAGAAGACTTGAAAGCAGGTGTGTGTGGGGCTTCTGCACTCACAGAGCATCGGTACTTAGGCAGCCTGGCTCTGTCCACTGACGATTAAACTCAGCGTCTACATTCCCACAAATTAAAACTGGAAAAGCTATAATTTCTCCTTAATCAGGGCTTTTTTATTATTGCCTCTCGTGAATAAACAGTCAATCGCATTGCCTCCTGTAAAACTCCAACTTGTCCCTAACTCTTGTTTTTGTACCGATTCAAACAAACCAGATGCAGCGTGCTGGTTAGAGGTTTTGAGGTGCTTGCAGATTCTCTTTTCTTTAGTCATAGCCAGGCTAGCTGTTTTCCTCCTTTTCCAGTCTTTATGCTGAGCTAAACCAGCTGCCAGCTGTAGCTTCATGTGAAGTGCCACCGATCCTCTCATCCGACTTACAAATCAAATACACGTTTCTCTTATTTTACAAATGTTAAACTATTATTTTAACGGTAACACTTGAGTGGCTGTGAGGTTTTCAGGTCCACTTTTTTTCTGCCTGAGCTAGAGGAGTTGTTCAAAGTCATGCTACTCGTCTGGTTTAACAAGAGGAAATTTTCAAGGAGTTTAGAAGAGACTATCTTTAGCATTATCTCAAGGGAATGTTTCCGTAAGCCTTGCGTCTTCTGAAGCGGTTTCCGGAGTCGGTCATGTGACGCTGATCGTGCATCAGGAGTGAAGAGGGGCTCAGATGTCGGTGGTGTGTTCGGGTGTGGGTGAAAAGTGTGAAAATCTCTGCTGCAAATTTCAGTCTTATAACTTTATTACGAGTGTCCTGTAACAGAAACGTGCTGAGTCAGCACGCAGGTCTCCCAGTAAACAAATGCTGTGTGTGTGTGTTTGTGTGTGACTCAGATGCTGGTACTTTTCAGTCCACATCTGCAGCCTTAAACTGCCTGTTGTTGTTTATTTTTAAACAAATCTTTTCGTACAGTCATTGTCTTTTTTTTATTTTTATTTGATCAGATTTCATGTCAGAATCGACACTGATTGCAGACCAAAGACGTTCTTCTGGGCCGCTTGGTTTTGTTGTGAAATGATATGTGCTCTCTGGTTTTCTTATTCAATCTGTTTTAAATATTTGGAAAAACTAAAAAAAGAAAGAGGGGAAAAAAGAGAGAAAAACACTCCACTAAAATGATCATGGAGACCAGAGGCTGAGAGAGAATTTGGATAAAAGAAAGACATGCAAGGTGAAAACAAAAAGCTCTGATGTTCCAAAGCTGCGTGCTGATTGGAATTGCAGGCGTTTCACATCAGATCACTGCTTCTGAATATGGACGTGCGACTCTGTGAGTTGCCGGAGCTTCCGTGCTTTAGCTTCTCGCTCTGAAATACCAGATGGTGATTTTCAGCAAGGAATTTGTCACTTGATTAAAGGGAAGAGGACGTATAAATCTTAATAAAAAAAAAGTATTGATGGTTGTCACCCTTTTGTTTTTGTCATCCTTGAAATATTTCAAAATCACACCTGGCACTATCATTACTCTGTTAGCGTTCGCATATTTAATCTGTTATTAAGTTATTGTGTTCTTATTTATTACAGTGACCCTCCACTTCACCATAACCTGAGAGCCTTTGCTGCTGGTGTGATATTCTTACTATTTTTTTTATGTCTCCACTCAGGATGTGATGAAAAATGCAAACAGCTTTCCCTGAAAGTAACCAAAACAAGGACTGCTGGGAGCTGTTATCCTAATTTTCCAGTTCGTATAAACATATGTAGACTGTGACATTATAGCAAAATAAATTAGCCTCAAACAAATATATGGACATCCTGCTGGAGCGCCTAACCAAACGGAAGCCTGGGGTTGAAGTAAGGGAATCCTTCAACACTCAAACACCGACTGTGGGGGATCCTCCTTAACGCTTTGTGTTTACACACATTCTTGATGAACATTTTATGAAAAGTTTCCCTAAAAAACACTGAGCCTGTCCCGCTGAGTTGCTTCTTGGAGGCATTGTAGATGCCAAACTGCTGCCTAAAGAAGTATTACATGATGCTCAAGTGAAACCCAGGCGTTTCTCTTTAATTTGCTCCAGATGTTTCGGAAGCAAACATTTCATTCGGACTGCTCAAATCAACATGCTCTGTTGTTAAAGGGAATGAGCTGCTGGCATTCGTCAGCTCCCTCTTCTGTTTTAACCCCAACAGCAGGTGTCTTAATGATGCTACTTTGTAACCTTTGAGCTCCTTTGTGATGACATCTTGCAGAGTGATGCTAACAGATTGCAGTAACTGCACTGGCTGTCATGAACAAAATATTAGCCTATTGCAAACACAGCCACCCAATCAGATGTTTGCTCGGAGGCTAGTGTTTTCAGGCTCTTTCATGTTTTTGGTATGCAGCCGGAGTGGTGGGATGCCACCTTGATGATGTGTTCCAGGAGGAGACATCAAGTCATCATCAAGTTCACTCACAAACCCGAGACTGACGGAAGGATCTATAGGCGTGGCATTAATCGCTGCACTAATCTGAGTCGTGAAAGTAGAATATTTTTAGACCAATTAAGTGTCTTCAACCCTCTTTCACGATGGTTACTGTCGAGTGTTAGTGAAGCAAAAAGGCCTCAAAGGCGGTAAAATGAAACCGTGGCACAAGTTCCAAACCCCTTTAGGTACTGCCAAAGTAATGCTAACAGTGCACTTCTCCACGGCAACTCAATTTGTGTGTGTGAGTGAGGAAGTGTTGGGGGGTGTTAACTTTGCTGCTTTCTTTTAGGCTTTTTCCATCAGACGCAGCTGAGGCCTGGATGAGCCGACCACCTCTTTTCCAGGAGAAGGGAACAGTTGTTGAAACTGATCCAGCTTGGTGCAAAGAAAGAAAAAAAGAAGCTGTATCATAAAAATGTCAAAATGGCTGGAAGCTGTTTTCATGTACCTGTTTCCACAGGTTTCAACATGCTTTGGAATCAAGTCACCTTTATATTACAGCGCACAAGCTTTTTTCTTTTCTTCCTCTTAAGATCCTAAAGCAAGTCGCTTGGCTCATCTAAAGGGAAAAAGAAAAGCTTGGACTTCCTTAAAGTCCAAGTGCTGCTGCAGGGGCACATGGTAAAAACGTTATGGCCCAAAGTGCCAGCAGATGTCTATAAAAAAATAGAAAGAGATGCTGTGTGAAGGAAAGGTTTCAGCATGCAGAGTCTGGGGAAGAAAACTACTCTTCCAGCCCCCTTCGACAGCAGACCTCAGAGGACGCGGCATACCCAGAGTCCTCATTTGTTCCCCTTAATGAAAAATCAGTCTGAGCTCCAGAGCACAGCAGCTAATGTGTTTAGGTCCCAGCCGCAGATCAACAGTTGGACTGCAAACATATATCACACATGGGTTTTTCATCTCAAACTTCCCAGTCATTTGGTAAGCTTCCCATACACCTTTGCAGTCGGTATGCAAAGCATTGAAATGCATGTACTGATGATGCCGCTGCTTTTTGTGAATGACCAGGAGGCTTGTTTAGCTTCTGAACTGACTGCAGTGGCGTGGACCTGACCTCTATGGTGCAGAGGATTACAGTCCTCCTCGAGCATCTGAACGAAACAAAGGCAACAGATGGTCGAATCAAAACACGTGGTGGGTCTGATAATCCCTCCTCCAGCTCCTCCTGCTTGCTGCTGCGGCCGACGTCACAGCAACATTAAAGCCAGATTTGTGCCTCCATTGATTTGTGTTTGTGGCAGGGGGCAAATCCTGGCTTACTGATTTAACTTTGTGGTGAGATAAGTTTGCTCACATTCAGTTCTGTAATCCACATAGAGACATTTTTTTGCTGCTCAAACTGATTGATAAAAGGAAAAAACTTGAAACAATAGAAATATTAAAAATGTAATTAAAATTTTGACAGTTAAATTTACACCTCAGGACCCGTTTAGGGTCCTAATCCTTATCCTGGAACCCAGCAGCTTAGAACTACTGAGGATTTCAGTGTGTTTAACACAGCCACCTCAAATGTGGACTTACTTATTTGACAAGTTGGCTCTAAACGGCTGCAGAAACTTTATTTGTAAACTGCTGTAAACTGACACGTGCGCGCGGGAGCCACGCTTCTAGCAAACGATGAGTCACGTATCGCCTTGTCTTCATCACCAGTCCAAAGCCCGAGGGAGTAAACAGTGTACAGAGGCAGTCAACGCAGCTTGTTGTCTAAATTCAGTCAGTGTTTGACATGTCAGCTAATAGTTTCATTAATAGATGACAGAGAGATGCATGCAGAGGCAGGTGGGATTTGAAGCTGATGAAAACATGACCACTGTAGTGTTTCTGAAACATATGGAAATGATTTTTTAAATACTTGCCTTCTGGGAAATTCTCAGAATGAGTCATCATAAAAGAGAGGAAGAGAGAAAAAAAAAAGACACCTTAAAGGGGCACTCCGCTGATTTTACACAACTGCTCATCAACCCCAATACCTAATCAGCCAATCATATGGCAGCAACTCAGTGCATTTAAGCTTGCAGACATGCTCACGACAACCCACTGATGTTCAAACTGAGCATCGGGATGGAGAAGATCAGAGATTTAGGTGATGTGCCAGGGTTTCTTTAACATGACGGTGAATTCACTGACCTCGAAAGGCCTCCAGGGTCACCAGATCTCAGCGATGGATGCGCAACTATCAAATCTGTAGCAACTGCGTGATGCTGTCATATGGAACAAAATGTCTGAGGAATGTTTGCAACACCTTGTTGAATATGTGCCATGAAAAACAAAAAATAGGGGTCGAACGTGGTAGCAGCAAGGTGTACATAAGTAAGTGTCTGGTGAGTGGCTCTGTCTAATCTCTGTTTGCCTTTGGCTGCTATTCTGTCTAGACTTTTGTCTTTTTATGTCTCTTTGGCTGCTCTTTCATCCCTCTGCCTCCTTGCCCTCCACTCAAATACTGATAAGGGGGTGGGGTGACCTAGACTTCTGCCTGACTGGTTCCAGATGCATCACAATTGCAAAAAAAAAAAAGCCTTTCAGATGGTGGAAGTGCTTGCTTCTGCCCAGTAGACAGATCTGACCTGTGGTCTTGCCACCTATAACATATACCATGTGATGCACTACAAGTGAAAACACGCTCAGTCACGGTGAGTCTGTAGAAGTGGAAGTGTGTTTCTTTGATTTTGCTGCACAGATTATTGGCCTTGAATTACTACAACTCCAGCTGTCTCTCTCACACACACACACACACACTAAAGATGCCGACACTCTAAGATTGAAGGTCACATCTCCATTCGCTCCCCCGTTTCCTCTCTTGGTTCTGCAGCTAAAGGGAACCATCCCTTTTAATACTTCTTGCTAAAATGGCCCGGGCTGAAGGCTGGTTGAAAAAGGACATTCCAGTGGGCTGGACGAGCAAGCTTCCACATTCTTCTGGAAAGTCCCAATAAAATCTTTTGCCCTTGTTTATTTTTTTCTTTTTGTTTGACTTTTTGGTCCGTGCAGCTGTACCCTCTGTGCGACATCAGTGGCGTCCCAGAAGACGGTATTGTATCATGGCAATCATACGTCTTTTCTTCCTGACAGGCATTTTAAATATCTGACTCAGTTTTCAGCCCACTCAGCAGTAATACATGTGAGCAGTCCTCTGGCAAAAAATGGAAAACCAGAAATCCAAGAAGTCAAAGCTGATGTACAGCCTGGAGCAGCACCACCAACAAGAAAGTAAATACAGTGAGCCAACTTCATATTTTATCTATGATAATGGCCTGTAAGTGTGTACTAATGTGACATCAGAATGCAGGCTTGAAAAGACACGTGTAGTAAATACTCATTGCCATGTACGCCTCAGTGCTGTCACATTAAGCTGCATTTTACCAGCAGTACTTTATACACTCTGTCTCAGATCAGTCCTGCTAATCTGCAGACGCGTAACTGGACTTGCTGTAAAATGATAAGAAACTTTTCCTTCCAACAGGTCACAAGCCCAGACAAGTAACACATGCTTTAGCCACATCACTTGGCAAAGACCTATTTCTCAAGATGTAAAGAAATTGCAAAATCCCTTAGACAGCCAGGGAGTCGGGCTTGAGGTAGCTGAGGAAATTTCAGGACCTGCTGGGAAAATAAAGACAAAACAACTCAGGCTTAGATGAGACAAACACAGGACATGTAAACAATTCTGCCAGCACACAAAGAGCTGATGTTGCCTCCAGACTGCTGTCTCTAATTCAGACAGAATATAGACACAGGACTGCTGTGTCATCACATGGAAACTGCACCGATGGGAGTTCTAATTCGAGCACTTCTGTATCTGTTTTAGCCTTTCACCACTGTTCATTAGGCATTTTAAACCCTCTGCTGGACATTTACCTGAGCTCTGCTGAAGGATCTGGGCTGTTGCTTAAAATGAATGTGCAACAGTCCTTTACTGTCACAGAGCTGCGCTGATGTTGGAGAAACAGACTTCAAGCAACAGGAGCCAATGAGTGGCAGCAGTAGTTTGTCTTAGTAAAATCAAAGCAGTATCGTAAAAACGTTTTTGACTTATTATTGTGTCGGAGAGGAAATTGCAGGGGGAACCAGCTCAGGCTTAGCTTCCTTTATTTGTAAAAAACAGTTTTGCTCTGCTCAGTGCATCACTGTAAATATATATTTATATATAATGTTAGATAATGTGACACATAAAAGGACACGATTATTTACTTCACCCATTTTCTCTCTCTGTCTATGTGTTTGTGAGCGTGGGTGTTTGAGTAAACCACACCTCGTGTTTCAGGGGAGGGTCCTACCTCTGCTCCCGTCCTGCACACCTGAGATTAATGAACTCACCTGTGAATTGTCTGATTTGCTGTGTGCTATTTAAGAGGAAGGAAAACAGCAGCTGATTGTTAATCCTCCCATTGCATTTCCCATAAAACTGCAAAATTCTCATCGCCGTCACTTATTTTCTACAATGTTGCATATAATTATAAGTATGTAAATAGCCAATATCCTGACTTACAACCTTAGTTTTGTTTATAATCTCCATATAAAGATGGATATTGCGATGTCACGTGCTAAAATCTCTGAACTTTACATTTTTTAATCCTCCATGTTAATGTTAGACTGTAAAACACTGTATGTTAAAGTCTTAAAAATGCGCCACCAACACCACAAACACAGTCAGCTGGTCCAGTTCAGTGGAGGTGAGGGCGGGCACACGGCAGTCGGTGTGGCTCAGTGTGTTTATCAGTCCAAGCCTTAACATACATACATACATATCTTGTACATATCTTGTAACCTGTATTCTACTCTGTATTTTAGCCTATGCACCGAATGGGAGTGGCCCTCCAATTTCATTGTACAGCTGTATAATGACAATAAAGGCTATTCTATTCTATTCTATTCTAACAGTATCAAAATGTGTGAATTAGTAAAAAAAATAAAAAAAATCACACATCTCAGCTCAGTTTTTAAGGAAGAAATTTGGAGACCAAACCTTTTTTGGTAAACGTGCTTTTTAATTCTGAAAAGTTGGACCTATTAACATGAGTCTGTGGTGACTGACCCGCTTTTGGAGCCAGCCTCTGGTATTTGTGGAACTTTTTGTCACTTACACTTTGGCCTGGAAGTTTCCCTCTGGTTTTGTGGTACTTTTGTTTCTTTTACTCATTTTGTTGCAAAATCCAAGGCACTGCACTGAGCAACAGAAGTTCCATCAAAGCAGACTGAACAAAGCAACACGATGATGGACTGTGATTGGTCTTTATTTGGTATCTTTGTTGGCTTCATTTAAAGGGCTCTTTTTAAAGTGCATGGATCTGGACTTCTTTAACTTCCCCGCAGTTCTATGTTGACCCAAATTTATCCTGAGAGGTCTGCTGGAGCTATTCAGCAGCACATTTGTGTTTGCAGGACAAACTGAGATGTGGCTCTAAAATGTTCTTGAATGCTGGACACAGAAAACATTTCAGCTTGTGGAAAATTCTCATCAGAGCCTTCAACCTGAAGGCTTTGGAACAGCTGCCAGAGATTGCTCATCTAATGAGCTGTCAGAGTGATGAAGAGCTGCAGGATCCTGCAACTGATTTTAAAATGACAGTTCAACTTCATTTCAAAAGGGCAACTTTACTGAAGAAAGTTTGTGAACCGCTGCAGTAGAGAACATTCGGCCTTCACCCTCTGTGAGGTACTTTGATTACATCCTGTAAAGTTTTTAACAGCCGTGTGTCTTTTTAAAAACTCTTTAGTGCGCAGCAGACCAAATGAAGTCAAGATGTAAAAGTCACAAAACTAGAAAAAGATTATTTTAAGACTGTTATGAGTTTGAGCCAGTGGCAAACAAAAATACTAAAAAGCACAATAAAGCCACCCAAACAATAAATCTGGAAGAAATTAAAACATTAAAATTGACCCCAATAAAAGGCAACAAGCCATAGACGCCTTATTCTGCACGACCTAATGAGCTACGGAGAAAAAGTGAAATCAGTGCTGCTCATTAACAACGGTTTATTTTTTTAAAATCCATTTATTCCTCTCTGCACTCCACAAGAACGATATAAAGGAAAAAGTGGGTTAACCAGCCGCTGCTCTCATCTATCCACAGACCGCTCTGACTCAGCAGCAGGTTAATGAGAATTACTCTTCCATCAAAGCAGCTGCGAAGCCAAACCTACAATTCAGCAATCTGTGCCTCTGCGCACAATCCTCAGCAATCCTCCTCAGCAAATCGTCAACACTTGTTTTCTACACTTGTTTCCTTTACTTACAAATACACAAACCCCTCTCCTGTCTCTCTGGAAGATGGCACCATTCACTGGGCTGCCCCTTGTCTTTGTTTTCAGTTTCAAGGAGAGGAATTATAGCTACATGGCTGGGAACACTACATCCCCTCCTAATGGGGGGTGTAATTAAATCTGAGATTGTGTTCCTGCTCCTAGGTAACTTATGAATGTTTTATGAAAGTCTCTTCAACCTTTTCCTCTCTGGGTTTGCAGTAGATGTTCCCTCTGGAGACGACAGCCATTTCCTCGGAGCACAGCCTGCATTCCTGAGACGCTGCCCGATCCCTGTAAACAACATTCCTGCTATGGGAAACAAAAGCCACAAAAAACATTATCTCATTATCTGATCCAAAGACTTCAACCATCCATTTATTCTACAGATTACCTTACACACTAATGAGGGACACATGTCGCCCCCCCCCCCAAACATTCTCCTTGAAGTTATCAGATGTGTTAAACTGCAAAAAATTGAGGTGACGTGTACACCACGTTTAGCACCGATTCTCACGCACTTCATTTTAGACACTAGATGACTAAGCTAACAAAAGTAAATAAGTAAAAAAGTCAGCAGCAGAAACAAGGAGTTTGAAGGGCACATTTGGTTTCCTGTAGCTGTTGCAAGTTGTCCCCCGACCCGAGCCTCTTTGTGCTGCTTATATTTTATTTGAATTCAGAATTTCTCCTCGTCATCTCGCTGCCCGTGCTGTTTATCTAGCATGCCTGTAAACTCATTTGAAAGTGAGCCACAGCTTTCCAGAGAATTTGTGATCACACACTAAAATCGTGCACAGATGTGGGCAGATGTCTCCACCCACTATTTACAGACAGACCGGGAAAAAAGGAGAGAAAATGAAACAATGAGCTGGAATTCATGGTGACTTTCAAGATCAGTAAGTCTGAGCCACCCACCCACACACACACCCACACACACACACACACACACACACACACACACACACACACACACAG
>VOQJ01021853.1:14607-35939 GCA_015052665.1 Apistogramma diplotaenia | reverse complement strand
AAAAAAAAAAAAAAGGCTAAAAAACCAAATGTCCCCCGTTTTTCCAGCCCGGGGGACATCCCCGATCCCCCCCCCCCCCCCAGTTTGCAATTCGTGCATATTTTTTATCTTTCTGTCTTTGCTATTTTTCCTCTGACTCAAGCTCTCCTTGATGGTTTGAGACTAAACTGTGAACAGATATTGCCAGGAATTAGCCATATCCCGTCTTACACCAGTAATGAAAACATCCACCCACTTTGTAAACAAGTCACATTCCTGGTGTTTAAGCTGTCAAATGAGCTCAGAGGGGATGTGTTAGCATCAGTCTTGTGCAAAGAACACTTGTGGCGAAACAAAACAATGTCATGTAGGAAGAGAGGATGTAAGTGTCAAATATGCTTTCATATCAGAGTGTGGGAGCGCTGCGTGGTCGTCATTAGCATTTTTTTATACATTTGGTCAAGCAAATGTTTGATCTTCTTTAGGCGAGTGCCTGCAGATAAAGATGGTTTACACGAACGACACCACGAGGGAAAGTCACTTTGTAAAAACATGTATTCTTCAGTAGATGATGTAAGTACACCCTAGTATTGCCCCCTATAAGTGAAGTCATTTCCTGTCAGCGTTTTCCACAATTGTTCGCCATTCCCTGTTGAAATCCGGGATGAAAATGGAACTCATCTGTTCTTTTTTTCACTGGTAAACTTCACGAGCCTTCACCTCTTCTTTTTGAGCCATCACTTTGTGGATTCTGGTGCTGCGTGTGTCACTAAACAGCCAAAAGGTCCATTTCTGGTTCCACTTTGGACAAATGGTTTCAAATCTTCTCCAAGCAGTCTGTTTTTTTTTTATAAATGATGATTTCATGTGGAATCAGTGATTGCAGACTGTCCAGTCCCTCAGGCAGTGACACAAACCCAATGACGTAGTGCTTTCACAATGACAGACTCCAAATATCAAATTCCTGAAAAGTCTACGGCGACTGAATGACATCAGATGGCACAGGAAAGGCTTAAACATTAAATCAGGGATGCTCAAATCCATTTGATTCAGGTGTGTTGAAGCAGGGTTTCATCCAAAAGCTGGCCTGGATTTTTTTAAGCGTCTTTCAGCTGTTTCGGTTGTATTGCTCGTGGTTTTGCTATGAAATTAATTCCCTGCAACAGAAAAAGCAGAAGCGAGTAAAAAAAAAGAAAGAGGACAGTTACTAAAGTTCGAAAGCAGCTGGTCGCTGTGTTGAAGCTGCTGAAGAGTTTCACACGTGTTTCTGTGGAGAAACCACATCGTTTTTTTTTTGCTGGGTAATTATTAATAAATGGTAATAATCTTTTTTTATTTGATGGATGTGTGTTTACTTGCAGGGTAGCTTTTTTTTTTTAAAGTTACCTGTAAAGATGTTCACATTCAAATGGAAAAGATTATAAAAAAAACCCCACAGACACAAACTACTTAAAAGTTTGCTAAAGCATTTTTTCAAGCCATTCGGGTTTTGATTGAAGAACACAGTTTCCACCCTCTGGATGGTTCACATTGTTACGTGGTGGCCTGCAGAGCAGCCTCTGTGATGGAAAGCAGTGGAAGCAGACAGTGCTGTTGAATTTCCAGAAGGGCTCTCACTTAAAATAACTTCCCGGTTCAGTCCTGCATACCGCGTCTGGGCCACTGCCTCACCCTGCTCTCGCACCTTTCAGGTCCACCTCAGGGCCGCGCTTCCTGTGGTCGAGTTACAATTTGGTGCCTTCCATCTCCAAAGTCAACACCGAGAGCTTGCACAACATTTCTTCTCTTCAAACCCACATTGGACTGTAAAAACAAGTGCCTCCCAATTTGTAGAACAACAACGTCAGTTACAGGAATGTTTTTTGTTCTCCAGTGCGGGAAAAAAACCAACCTGTTTTCCTTTTTTTTTTTCTTTCATGAGTTTGTGCATTAAAACTGATGCAATTAGTTTTTTCTGCTGCAGTGACACAATAAACCCTGGAAGGAGAGTTCCACCCCATCAGCTGGCCTGAACAATGAGTCAACCCAGATCCCGCCTTCAGGGAGGGGCGGCTGGGAGCCACCCTGATATTTTCCTGCCCACTCTCGTAATTTTGGGGGGGCATAAGGATGGATGAAGGGGTGACAAGGATGGCGTGTGGGTGGTGAAAGAGTGGAAGATAATGAGGTGAGCTGTATTGAGGATGAAAGGAAGGTTGGAGGCAGCATTCTGTTGTTCTTAGCTCTCTGTAGTCTGTCCCACTCCACTGCAGGGCATTGCAGACACATGCGCACACTCTCACACAAAACAAAACAGAGATTTCCATGACAATAGTGCTCCAGCCAGTGGGAGTAACAAAGCAGGGTGACCACGGTGCTGTTCTCACAGGGCAGGATACGGTGAAAGTCGTGCTCGGAGCTGGCTCGGAGGAACGTCTGTTTTTCTGGCCAGGCCACGAACCAAAGAGGCCATTTCAGTGACTTCAGAGGCAAGCTGCCCTGCTAGTGTGCAGTCAGCTGGGGGAAAGAATTGTATAAAATTAAAAATCAGTTAGAGGATTATTTTCATTAAACTAACATCTTGGAGCTACAATGCCAGATGGAACAACAAAAGGTAAAATTATTCTATTTGGGTAATCGGGGGTCATGAATTACAGTCGAACAGCTCCAACGTTTCCAAAAGAGAGCAGCATGTTAACGGCATCCTAACGTTCCCTCTGAGTCTATAAACCTTCTGAGCCAGATTAGTGACAGCCAGAGCCGGTGATCGTTTGTACACTGACCGACTGGGTGACAGCAGGAAGTACATGTGGGACTTTCTGGCATCTTCAGGTACTTAACAGGGACTGAACTGCAGCTGAGATCAAGAAGGTGGGATCAAAGAAAACTGACAACAGCTGGAGGGGAGCTGAAGCATTCATTATACACACACAATATTAAATCTGCTCCTAAATATAATCTTTATACACAACAGAGCAGGCTGCAGGTTAAAATTATAGGCATTTTTAGCATAGCAGAAGGATTGTCATCATCAGCATTGTTTATTGTCACACACTGGGCAGCAGGCCCTTCGCAAAGCAACAAAAAACTATTATCTGTTATCTACCAGCTGTTTGTGTCCGCATGAAAGGCCTTTCTTCTCTCAGGACCAACTGCTGCAACACGGCTGTCTTTCACTCCTCTGTCCCCTGGCCCAGCGTATACCGGCCTTACATAGAGACCACCTCAAACCTCCTCTGACAGCTGTGCACAAGTGCAGACTTTGCTGTTCATCTCAGAGGATACTTTCAGAGGAGGTGCTACAGTTTCTCAGTAGCTATACAGCAGATATACAGCAGTACATTTAAATGGGATACTTATTGGCATCTACAAGTGTTTAAATATGTGCTGCAGCAGCTCCTGAGTAGGAATCTTTGCAGTAATTCAGTGACTTTCAAATTCGTGGTCTAAATGAAGTTCTAATGAACAGTCCCTGCTTGGAGGCAGTGTAAAGTGCAGAACTGGCGGTTTGGCTGTGCTGAACATTTCTGATTGGTCACGTGCACATCTTGTGCATTCTCACCACTTACTTGATTGAAGGGAAACAGTTGCCTGTAAAAATGGTGTGTAAAAGCAGCATGGACTAATTTTACCTATTGCAGGTCATTAGACGGTGGTGGAAATGCAGACTACCAAGTTCTGTAGAAACCTATTGCTTCCCCTGATTAAAAGTTCAGAGCGCTATGTTTGGAAACAGTTAGTTCCCTTTGTATCTGCAACCCTGAGATGCTAATCCAGCTATTTATTCATGGCAACAGGGCATGACGTGCAGAGGATTCAGAATTCAGAAGAGGTCAAAACTCCAGCAACGCCGGCGTCATCAGGGCTCTAACTGCATTCACATTCATACCTTATGCTATTTTAAATGCTCTCTGTTATGCTTTATTCTGACACCGCTGAAGGCCACAGGCTGAAATGTGTTGGTGTATGAAGCTCTTCTGTATACTTCACTGCTGCTGGAAATTTGGCCTCTTCAGAGGCTTTAAATTTGACAGCACTGAGGCATGCAGATACGGGAAGGTGGGAACAGCATGCACTGAAAGGCCATTCAGTTGAGGTGAATTGCACTGTTGCGTGCTCTGAGAACTGTAGATAATGTAACCAAATAAAATCCAGAGCAAACAAACAGACTCGGAGTCAGCGTGTAAGAGCTGGAGCCAGTGTCAACACCAACTCCTATTGAAGTTTAGCATACAAGCTAATGCTGTTAAACTCAAAGAGGCTGGAAATAATGCTGACTTGATTACTTGAAGCTTTCATTATAAAGTGACGCTTTTATCTAGAAGGCTTTTTTATTGCCGGAGAAGATAATTTAGTATTTTGCCAAAAACATTCATGTTTTGTCCGTGCTTTGCTGATTTGCCAGCTTCGACTGCAGGCTTTAAAAAACAACTGGACGAGGGCTTGTTTTATATTCTAACTCTGCACACACAACAAAAATCTGATGTGTCACTTTTTCTAGCCCTCGATCTTCACAGCTGAACTTGTTTCTTTTCTTTTTTCTTTGTAATGGTATCTCAAGAATGGTAGCTCCTCCCTCCCTCCTTCATGTGTTTTCATTCTTGCTGGCCTTTTGGGAAGAGAGGAGCCGTCCTGAGAAATTGGGGGGCTCGTTTTCTTTAACCTGGCCAAGACATACATAAAGGAGTCCTACATTAAGAAACGCATTTCAGTTAAAATCATGATACTGCAGCAGGAACGGAGGATCCCGTGGTTAAAGAGAAACAGCCACTACTGAGATGCAATCAAATCTGTGGGAGGTGTCCACTTAGGATGAAGAGAAGGAAATGATTTCTTCAACAAAGTCACATATTGTGGGTCAACGGGGTTTTGCATGTTTTGGCAGCGATGTTGAGATCTGCAACACCGCAAACCTTTTGGATGCTAGAACATGAAATTCTTCTCCAGGGCGCCTGTAACTCACCCTAATACATGCTGATAAAGGCATGGCAGCACTTTAGGGCTGTCTGTTTATGTACTAATTTCTTTTAAGGGTGACCCAAATTAACTTTTGCCACTAGTTTCACTTTGAACAGAAGATTTGACTTGATTCCAGGTTCCTTTTCTTCATTTCATTTAAATATTTTTCATTTATTTTGGTTTGGGGGCAGTTTTTAGATTTTTGCCATCATTTGGAGACCTGTCATGCGCAGCGCTGCGCTGCTCTGTGTCCATGACCTAAGCAGACACATGTGGACGAACAGCTGTGCCAAGCAGCTTATGAAACTTGCAGGACGAACACTCGAATCCGAGCGCTGCGGACCAATGAAAAGAGAGGAGAAGACAGGAGAGCGCATGAAATGTAAGAAGCTGAGAAAAACCATGAAGGCAAAGGCCATTCACTGGAAAGAATGACAGATGGAGGCAGATTGAAGTTTAATTCAAGAACAGTTCTGCTTTCCACACTGGCCACCTGCACCCTAACGCCATCTGGTGGCCAAAAGGAAAAAGAAAATCCATGTAAATAAAATAATATTTATCTCTCCCGGACAATTATTATTATTTCTTGAAGGGACCACTCAATCAATCGGTCACGGTGCTGTCTCTCTGTAGACAGAACACTGTTTAATGACTTCAATAAATGTGGTTTACAAATAAAAAAATTTCTGTACCATTTTTTCAAAACAAATCCATTTGCGTGAAATATCAAACAGACATGTGTGAGATCTGCAAAACAGAATTATATTATTTGATTTCAAACTTTTAATTGGGGAAACTCCTGCAAAAGCACTCATGCACTCTATTCTAACACCCGGCGCACACTCAGCCAAAATTCAGAAATTCTAATACATCTGTCATAAAACTTTATATATAGATGCCAGTGCTCCAGCAATGCTCTTCCTACTGCATCTCCTCGACTGAGGCAACACTACTGAATACCACCATAAAGCATGCAAGAAGGTAGTTATGGGTAACTGTGGTTTGCAGCCTTGACAGGAAGCGTTTCAGCAAAAGTCACAGACAGAATAATGAACGCAGGGTCTTGTTGCACAAACATTTTATTTCCATTAGTGCTGAGAACAAAGTCTGGGACATACTGCAGCTTTAAAGGACGTTTCTCCTATTCCAGAAACACTTTGCATTTTTTCCTAATAGCACTATTTATTTTGTAAAGGCACCTGCAGTTTACAGATAAGCTTCATCTCTGACAAAATACGCATAACTTGAATATGAATTGGTGTATGGGGAGTGACAGAAACAATAAATAATGAATAAGGAGAGGAGGTGGTGATGAAACCTGCAGTAAGCAGGAAACAGGAACGGGCACCTGCACAAACACACACTCACACACATATAGCTGATCAGTCTAACTGAATGTAGTTCAATGTACATACGGAATACCTTATGATGTAAAACATGATATACACACACTCCTTTGCCACTTTATTAGGTATATCTGTAAAATCTAACGCATCCCAATACAACAGCTCTGCCTATTTATTTAAGCTTGTGCATTTTCAGTGTTTGCTGACCTTGAAATATTATGAAAGCATAGGAAGTATATCAATCAAAACAAAGTATTTATTAGCATTGTGAACATGAAAAAGATTTAAAGGCTGAGCTATTTTTACTGGGTTCGATTAAATTTCACCGTGTGCGGGTTTGGATTTGAAAAATGTTAATCAGGCTCCCAAAAACACAATATTTACACATAAAACTGGAATGATGCAGATGTGATATGCTGCTGGAGGGAACCCATCTTTTCATTTCACCTATCTGGAAAAGATAATGTCACTGGAAATACACAGTCTCCTTAAACACATCACTTCCTGAGCTCTGTGTTGTCTAAAAAAAACTACCTATATTTACTCAAAACACTACAAAAATAGAAGATCAATAGAAGATGAATACTTTGTGGTATATTCAGTATATGACCAGCAAAAAATAAGCTGTCATTGGTATACATTATGAGGAAAAAAATATACAGCAAATAGTTAAATCTTAGAAAACAAGCCTGGTTTTTCTTTATGGGATCATAAGTTTTTATTGTGCATTTTCACTTTACCTTAAATGTTTCATTTAGCTTAAAAAAGATTAAAACACAGGCCAGAGTAACAAAAATGAGTTTCCACTTTTCTTAGTTTTACCATAAAAAAAGTTGAGAAAACTTCTTAATACATTTACCTCCTTCATATTCTGCTCACACGTGGAGCGCTTAACACCAGAACTACTATAAAAGGCCTCCTGTGATTTCTTTAATCAGCATAACAAGTGGATCATTGTATTATTCCCACCTCAATACCAATTATTTTCATTATTATTTAATTGGAACTGGAAACGACCCACTTTGGGATGACCTCACCCCTGCCTGTCAGCCAATGAGGATGTCTTAAAGGCCGTTTCTGAAATAACATCCTGCTTTACTCCTACAAACTGTGTAGTGTGTAGTTATGTGGTCAGTGCTGTGCCAGTCCAGTAAATATTCACAAGTACTTTGGAAGCATTTAGAAATAATAACATGACAGATGATGACGTGACTTAGAGCTAAATTAAATTAAACACCTTTTTATTTATCTTTTTGTTTGTCAGCAAAACAAGGATAGAAGTCAAATTTAATCATAATGAAACTAAAGTTTTGCATTTTAGGAAACACATTGGTTCACTCTCTTAGATGTCAAGCTCGGTACAGCCCACTTATGTGTGCATTCAGTACAGCCAGCAGACCATCAGGTTAGCTTCGCCTAGCTTAGCATAAATGCTAAAAACAAGAGAAAACTTTAGACTTTAAGCTTCACGCTCAAGCTTTGATCAGTGACACGTGATGCAGCGAAAGGTACGCACAGATAGTAAAATGGTTTCGGTCGGATTTTTTAGTGAGATTGTGAATGAATTAATGTTCACCTTTAAACCGAATTTAGCCCTGAGAAGCAAGGAGCTCTAAACAATAAAAATAAAGAGGAAATACAAAGAGGCAGTTTTCCATCTTCATGATAAGTGATGAAGTAAATGACACGAATGCACCTTTCAGTATCCTGAATCCTGAATCTGACCATTTCCAGGACTTTGAATTTTCTGTCCACTCACTGAATAACGGCTTATGGCAGCGCGAGCAGAACACACCCCGAATACTTCCTTGCAAACATATGGCACATTTATGTCTTCATTTGTGCCCCGTGACAAAGAGGAATGATAAAACTGAAATAAATAGACATGCCATGAGCCTCTGTCGATTAGAAACTGCCTCTTTCTTTGCCAATAAGTATTCAGTGTTTCATTGCCTGAGAATTTGTCCAGAGTTATGCTGAGATAAGTAAAGGGCTTAAAAAATTAGTCTCATTTAAACTGCTGTGGCAAGAGGTCTTTAGTACTGAGAGGAATGATTTGAGGAAACTTCCCAACACTCCCTCTGTGTCCGAGCTCAAAGTGTTTCAGACCCAGTACTGGTTCTTTTTCAAGGCCGGGTTTGTTGTCCGACAGTGCTGCAACAACTCCGGATCGGCATCTTTGGAGTCCATCTTGGACATCGGGATGTTATTGGCTGGGTCGGTTTTGCGAAAGGTCTCTGTGGTGGCCACCTCGCCGTTTTTGGGCTTGGAGGCTGCCGTCTGCACGTTGTGCTTGCCTGTCTTGTTTTTACGAATCACATAGTAGGCCAAGACAGCTGCTAGTAGCAGGAGAAGGAGGATTACCATGATGGGAATGAGAATAGACCAGATGCTGCTACGCTGGGCAGTCTGTGGTTTCCCTTGTCGGCTAGAGTCAGAAGTTGTAGTGCGGGTATGTCCGCTTGCTGTAGTGACTTCAGGGAACCCAGGGAGGTGATTGGCGTGTTTGCCTTTGTTTGATGGCCTTTCAGAGGGAAGCCTCAACAGCGTGACTGGGTAGACCCCAGAGGCATTATAGGGACCAGTTTGGAAGGAAAGCACACATTCTGCAGGAGGGACCCCGTGGGCTTTGAGCAGGAAGCGGGCCTCGTCCTGAGTGGCACCACCATGTGATCCAGAAGAGCTATTTAATATTTCCATAGCTACACGTCCCTCATCCAGGTCCTTTTGACTGAACCAGCTCACTGAGTCACCAGCATTGGAGCCTCCAGACTTTACAAACCGAGCTCCTCTTGGTTGCTGGATGACTGTGAATGTGGGGGTGGCTCTGGTCTTGTTGGCGAGGGGAGTTGCATCCAGAAGCTTTTTGTCCAATTGGACAAGCGCACCCTGGGGAAGGAGAGGATCCTGAGCAATGTTGGCTAGAGGCTGCACGGTGATGTTGAGGACAGAGGAAATGTTAGCAGCCTGGCTGCGAGCTATAAATGAAACACTGTCTCGAGGTGAAGTGGACTTGACAAAGCGGACACTGACTCGGCCTTCTTTGATCAGTTTTTGGGTAAAGGCAGATGTAGGCTGCCGATCTACCATGACGGCTGCATACTTGGGAACACTTGTGATTTTGTAAAGGATGTCCTCCTCAACGGGGCCCCCGGTGCTGACCTTCAACATCTCTTCAGTCACTATGGTCTCATCGTTGCCCTGTTTCACCTTGATCTCAGGGGCTTTGTCGAGAAGCAGGGTGTGGGCCAGGACGACAACGTGCAGTGTGTGTGGTTCTGTTTGGTGTTCTCCATCTGATACTATAAATTCCATAAAACTGTCTGCAAGGGTGTCATCACTGTAGAAGCCCACCTGCCCACGATTGACCATCTCTTGTGTGAACTTAGAAATGGGCTCCATTGTGCCTGAGTCAACTAGTCGACCATTGCTTGGTGCTTTGGTCACCTTGAAGTGCACCTCGTCTGGAGGACTATCTTCATCGTGGGTGTTCAGTTGTTTCTTGGTCAAGATGGTCATGGAGCCTTGAAGAACCTCAAAGAGGGTTTCTGTAGTGACTAGTTCGGGGGCTTCAGAGCCCCTCCGCTTAACTGAGATGTTAAAGACCTCCTCCAGGACGACAGACTCGGCAGGCGAGGCCAGACCGCGGCCCTCAGACTTTAGACGGGCTCTGAAAGCAATGCTGTCAAATGAGGCTCCTGTATCATCATGGACATATTCCACCTTTCCTTGAGTGACATCGCCCTGCATGAAGAATGGGGCATCACGGGGCAGGTCCTGACCATCCAGCAGGATACGGCCTTGAGCAGGAAAACGCTTAACCTCAAAAACTACATCCACATTGCCTCGTTTATCTGCCGGTATGCTAGCCAGAAGGTTGGAGGCATCAAGAATTGAATCGTCAATGGTTTTCCTGTGACCCTGCACAATATCCAGACCTGAGCAGAAAAAAAAACACAAATAAACAAAATGTTACATTTAATCAAATTATAATTTTTTTCAAATGACCAAAGAGACACATGTACAGACTCTTACAGCAGTCTGTAACACGCCACTCCCAGGACACAATAAACAGCTTTAAAGGGCTGTTTCACACTCAAACATATGAAATATCTCTTTTAACTGTATTCAGTATGACATCTCTCTTATTCCAGCTTCAGACTCATGACAGTATACAAGCAGTATTGTATAAAACAACATCTCGTATGGATAAACTTGGTTGACTAGCTGAAGAATATTCGACACGTCTGTTTAATAATGGCTGCAGCTGGAGTCCTCTAATGGCGCTTTACAGGCTCTTCTCAGCTTCCTAACATCTGCGCAAATGTATTTATAATATGTACGGTTTCGGCGGGTGCCAGAGTGGTCATTTACCAAGACGCTTATTTATCACAGTGGCCTTTAACAAAAACACGTCATTTATTTATTTGAAACTGCTGCGTGTGTCCCTCCTTTCATCATTTACCTTTGTTCCTCCACAGCTGTGAGGAGATGTTGCTGTGTGCGGCGTAGTAAGACACGGTTATGGGCAGGACGTGACGGACGTCCGGAGCTGGCTGGGATGAGAGCGTGAGCTCGACGGAGTCCTTCACAACCCAGAACGGCTCCTCGGGTAGCTGGTGCTCGTAGTAGACCGTTCCTGACTCCAGCTGTGCGTCAGCGGAGACAGAAACAGAAGATGCTAAGTTGTAAAGTCACAAACTGACGTGTTTCACCCTTGTATTTTCTTAATTCAGTGACCTTTCTCAGCAAATAATTTATTTTTACTTATTCCAACAAACTTTAGCAGAATTTGACAGTAATGTCAAGAGCTTATGTGGGTGTGGCATGCTGCAGCCATCCACTTGTTTACTTGAGTAAATTTATAGACAAAGACTGATATTTTAGCTTGGTAACATTTTTTTTATTGCTTTCTTTCCCTTTAAAGCAGTGGTTTGGCTCAGCAGAGCTGAATTACAGAGTACGGGAACTGGAATGTGACAGCCTCATATCACCGTGTCTCTTCTCTCTCTCTGACACAAACACAGAAAGGTGCACGTATGAATTTGTGCATGCACAAACAAACACACACTGCTGGATAACTCAAATCATCAAATGCTTTCGGCTCGACGACGTGTTAGATTTTCTGTCACAGTCCGAAAGGAGCAGTTTTCGGGGGAAAGCGTTTGGTCTCATGCTCGTCGAAGCATGGGCAGATGTCAAGAATGGAAATGAACAGATAGTCCACTGCTACCAGTGCAGCCGCGTGTGTAGTGGTGCTAGACTATCAGCGGTGTGCACCTCGCGATCCCACACCAAATCCATTAGAGGCTAAAACTACCATCAGTAATCTTTCAGTATTCCATTTCTTTTTTTTTTTGTGATCTGGATTTTTGCTTGTGTAATATGAATGAAGAGACAAAAACAAGCATATGAATAACTTATTGAACAATGGAAGTCTTTGGAGTTCCCACCGTGGTGTCGAAACAAGCTGGTCTTAGCCATGAAAAGCCATTTTTATTAGACTTAAAAATCATGACTTTGAGATTTCTCGGCCAGTTGGACGGCAGGCGGTTTCAATTATTCTTTTTAAACCTTTCCATCTCTGCCCATTGCACATATTGCACATTTCAGCACTGACAGACAGATAAATGTATATATATGGACAGTCATAAAGGCACAGTAAGCATCCACTACTCACACATTATTAAAAGTAGATCAAAGGAGCAAAAAGCTTCCAAACTAAGAACCTAACACGTTGTTAGCGATGATGCCCCCTGCTGGGAAAGAAGTGTTTATGCCTCACGTACTGTTTGAGTTTGAAAGACTATGCTTTTAAATTCGGCAAACTGCGGCTAAACTCATATAGACACGAAGCAAACAGAAGCTAAACGGCATCAGATGATGAAGCAGATCAGTCATCTCTCTCAGGGCTCTGGGCTTCCTTGGTTTGGTAAATTTAGAGCTACATTGTTTCCAGAAATACAATTATTGGCATCTTCAAATATGCTTCCTATTAGAATAGCAGCAGGATTTTAACCCATTTTACAAAAATATATAACCCCAGTATACACAGATCATTGCTGGTTAATCCAGCCAATCACTGATTTTCTCCTGAGGACATTTAAGAAAGCAGCAATCAAGTTTCCACCTGTTTGTCCAGACTGAGTGAATTTTCCTGTTGAATTTGCCCCATTAACTTCTCTCCTATAAATCAAAGTAAATGCTGAGGAAAATAGTCCATAGAAAACAGCACAAGCTGATCCTGTACTACCGGCTCGTGTTGAAAGGATTAGCTGTCTTACACGCATGGAAGAGGTTTTACGTCTTCTCGTAAGAGCGCTTGATGGTCTGTGCAGCAGATGACTGACGTGCCTTTTACAGCTGTCACTTCTTAGAAATACACACCTGCTTTTAATAGTGATGTCAGATCTCCAAGTAAAGAGGATTTACATTAGAGAAGAACAAAAATACACATTTTCAGTGCATCCCGAGTACAAATTGTTATTAAAGGAACTAAAAATTTAAATTTATTGGAGCTTCAGTTTCATTTCCTACTTTATTGTTCTGATATATACATATATGCCAGAAATACATATTTACACAGCAAAAATAAATAAATAAATAAAGCAATTACCTGTGTTTGTGAGAACTGACTGATTTCCTCATATTGGTTCCTGTCATTGGCCAAGATGAGTCGTCCCAGCCGAGGTGGGCGGGTAAGCGAGTAGCTTATCTCATTTCCATCCTCACTAGTTACAGCCCCCAGATTGGCACTTGTGATGAGCTGCCTTGTTCCTGTGAAAAGACACACACACACACACACACACAAACACACACACACACACTGAGTGCTGATGACTGCTGAATATGGCCTCTTGGCAGTCTAGTTTCGCTTGTAAACTTAAAGCCTCAAACTTCAGCGGTTACTTTAACTCACGCACAGAACAGAAGAGCTCCCCGATCTGCTCTGTGTGTGAGTGGAGCTCAGCCCTGTTGCTGGTTAAAAGCAGACCTGAAGTTTATTATACATCCCTTACACAGACAGGAAGGCAAAGAGAAAACAGACAGCTTGGACTCTGCAAGCTGTTATTGGCTGAGGGGTACACGCCCACTCCCTGAAGACTGCAGCCCAGAAATATCCCAAACAGTAGAAAAAAAATGAATAAAGTAAAAAAGAAAGTAAGGAAGATTATTACACTGCAACGCACTCAGTAGGTCACAAGTGTCAGAACAGTCCTGCTTATAACACCTTACGTAAGCTTTGTACAGCTTTGTATGTTTGGGTAATAACCAGAATAAGCACAGGTCTGTGATAACTACATGCTGCATGCGTGATCGCGCATTCATCACCGCGGCCATCACCGCTGTCTTCAGGAGGATTTTTGGCACCTTACCTGGAAATACCACGAGCGCCTTCTGCGTTACCATAGTGATGGTGAGCGGCCTGGCTGTGACGACAAATTTGTAGAGAGGAGACGTGTGCTCGCCGTCTGTTACCGTGAAGCTGAAGCTGCCAGACTCCTCACCTGGAGGAGAACAGATTGCGTGGTTTTAACGGGTCATGTGCTGAGTTCAGCCTGTGATTCTGCTTTTGTGCCCTTTTTGTTCCTCTGAAACTTTATAGTCGCTACACTTACAAAGGCAGAGCATTATTTAAAAGCTTGTTACACCTCTGTTTCCTTGTTTAACAAGAAAACCCCCCCAACACATATTATCACAATAAGGTGCAAATAAATGTTGTGTTAAAGTACTTTTTTTTTTTCACAGCCACAGTATATCTCTAGGGTTTAATTGGCCTATCGATCAATACCGGTGACATACTGATTACATTACAAGGTTATTGAGATTTCTGCTCCGAGAAACATAGAGACCTGTGTTTAAGCTTGTTGTATTAGCAGCACTCCAAGATAGATGCAGCTAAAGGTCACAGTAATCAATGTAACAATGGAGATACAGCGTGATTGAACACTTAACCTCTTATTCTAATGATCTCACCCCTGTGAATGAAGATGACCTCTCCTCTCTTTATGTGAGCCTGCGTAAAATTTAGGATCTCATCATCGGGCGCCTCTTTCAGTGCCACCATCCCGTTGGTTGGCATTTCAACGTTGTAAATCAGTTCCTCTGCAGGAGTATCAGCATCCTCAGTGCTCAGCATGCTGGAGGTGATATCAGCCTCCTCGCCGGGAAGAACCTGTGACATACCAAAGACGACAGGAGAGAGAATCAGATAGATAGATAGATAGATAGATAGATAGATAGATAGATAGATAGATAGATAGATAGATAGATAGATAGATAGAAAGTAAGAATTTAAATGGTTAATTATTCGATGGCAGTCTACACAGTCCTGTTATCAGAAGATGGAACACAGCAGTGCAGACTGAATGGCTCTCCCTAGGTGGAGGGCCCTTAATGGACTTCTAATGGTCGGCTGGCTGAAAAGAGCATTAATTGAAAGAAATGGGCCAGATCTCTAGAAAGGCATTCTTAAATAGCTGGAATCAGTTGGGAGAGTGAGCTCAGGGTGCCTTGAGTGAGAAGTACATATCGATCTAGAAAGCCATTCACCCTTCAATACCACACTCCCTCTTTTTACAGACCCTGGATAAAGACTAAAAAGCCTCTGGGCAGAGGAGGAGAGGACACCTCAGCGGAGGATATTAATGCAGTAAGTGTCAGTCATTGGGAGACAGAAAGCAGAGACAGATCCTAACAAAGTGTTGGCTCAGCCACCACAAACTGGTAATCGAACAAGAACGACTCACAAAAAGAAGAAAACAGAACGTGTGATCACTATTTGGCAGATGAGGTCAAAACAAAGGTGCGCCTCCTCCTAAAATGCAAAGCATTCAGTGAAGTAAGGAACACTTACTTTAACCAAATTTCAATAAACTAAACAACATCTGCAGATTAAAAAAATAATCCTCAGAGAAGGAGATCGTGCATTTCTGGCTGGGCCCATTTTTTAAAAACTTGCCTTTCAATGCCTCTAAAGTCTGGGTATAAATTTCTGGACACTGACAAGACCTGAGTCTGGACCACGGTTTTGTGTTTCTGAGCTCCTGGTGGACTTTTTTAAGTTTGGATTCCTGGTTGGATTATAACCAGATTTGTGGTTTGACATAAAATTATAATAGTGAGATACTTCCTTTAATGTACTTCACAGTTTTACTTTGAAAGTTTATTTCCTTTGTTCCGGGTTCGTTTGTTATATCATGACAGTTCAAGTGTTCACTAAATCAAAAATTTTAATTACATTTGTGAATGTCGATAGAATTTAAAACAATCATCTGCAGGAAGTCATCTTTAGGAAAACCTGCACAAAGTCATTCGAATCTATATTTCAACACAGAGAGACAGACAACCAGTCACACCTGTGGCCAGTTTAGAGTGACCAGTTAACCCTAGTGACTGCATGTCTTTGGACTGTGGGAGGAAGCCCACACAGACACGGGGAGAACATGCAAACTTCACACAGAGGGAGGCCCGGCCCGAGATGGAATCGAACCCATTAGCCACCGTGCCGCCCTGTAGTGCCTGTAGTCTACTGCAGATTCAGTCCTGAGAAATGTTGAAGACTCATCACACAATCAGCATCCCTGGAGCTGCATTAGCTTCTGTTTCCCCGTTTTATCCAATTTTAAAGAAAGTTTAAACTTCAGTTTGGAAGCTTTTGTCTCTTTAAGTGCTTTATGTCATTTCTGGTATTTCAGATACCTCTAAAGTTCTGCAATATAACAAATGTTTTATGAAGTGTATAATTTAGTTGCCTTCCAGTCCACTGCTTATAACATCCCACTCAATTTGACACTCCATCAAAGCCCTTTCAAAGCCCAGACTGCATCAGCAGTTCAAAGCTGTGATCCATCATTATACACTTACTGCTTTTTCTGTTGCTAGATTCCGTCTTTGTTGCTCTCAAATGATAACGCTTAAAAAATGGTGATGAGTGCAAAGATAAGTAGGTTTTGAGTCAATGATAAGAGTCCTGTTCATAATAAAAGCTCGAAAACTATATGTTTAATTTCACTGTACAGTGGCAGAAGAGACAACTGAATGATGACGATCATTGTTTGTTCTTTGCATAAGAGAAAAACACTTTTAGAAAGTAAAGAAATGTTACTATTAACAAAGATGTTACCAAGACTTCGTTTTACATTACTGGGCATGAAGTTTGCAACAGGCAGATCAGTGTGAGTCCGTGTGAATGTTCTCCAGTGTTATTGGCTAAAACCAACCCAAACTTATTTGAAAGGTAAATGTTTTCAGGAGTTTAAGTTGTAAATGGTTATTGCTTCAAAGGCATCTGTATGAGTACATTTAAATGCTTACTCCCTGACTCCCTCGGGTGCCAGGAGGCGGAGAACGGAGTTGGTGATGTTTCGAAGCAAATATGTGGCAGAATCTGGGATAATGCATAAACTGTCAGTTTGTAGGGGGGCAGAGGTCTGGTTCATGAATTTGGAGTGACTTCAGCCAGGAATCTACTAAACATGTCTCTCACACTGCGGTACCACGGGGACTGCTGCCCATTATACACCTACAGAGTCTGTTTATCCGATTGTGACTGGGCCTGGCCATTTTTTATTTATTTTTGCCATAAAGCACCTGGACCAAGAAAGGAAAAGAAGGGATAATAAGCTTACATGTGTACAATTTCCTAATGGTAAAAAAAATGCCTAGATGAGCATGACCATGTGCACGGTGCTACTGTAGGTAGAACTGACAGCTCTATCACATCAGCCTACAACAACAAACAGGAAAGCTTTATCCTCCCTGTTGCAGAAACCTGGAGAGATCTTGTGATATGGGGCTTTAGAGAATCTCAATCTCCTTGGGGCAGTTTTCCTCTCAGGCCTGCAAAAAAGCACAGTCTGATAGTTTGTCCGGGGGCACCCTGATGGTGGGGGAGTGCAGACTAACCCAAACGTTGTGAGCCAAATCTGGACTCTGTCAGAGAGGTTTGCAAGTGGATTGCCTGAAGGCAGAACACCCACTTCCCTCTTTGCACCACGGATGAGACAGCTGCTCACTGCATGCCCACCCCTCTATCCCTCTATTTTAACCCTATTCTCATAGAAACCTTCTGTGTACAGTATGCAGACATGACTCAGCTGAAAATAGCACCACCCACCTGGCCAGTTTCTCAGCATTAAGTAGCACTTCTGCAGACAAATTTAGAGTCCCATCATTCAAGCTAAGGGGAGAAGCTACTAGTGATGAAGTGTCGGAGTCATCATGTTAATGCTGAAAACTGCTCAACGACAGCCCATCACAACCTTAAGAAAATCTTTCAAGTCAGCTAAAGCCCAGGATTTATTCACCTTTACCCTTTACAGAGAGACTGCAGTTAAATGTCAGCTCTCATATGAACCAGGTTTAACTAAGGTTTTCATCAGGCTGATGTGAGAAAGTCCCTTGTTGGTCTTGAACAGGAATTTTCAAAGAGCCAGATGATTTTTTTCTGCATTCATTTGCTTACTTACGATGTCCACGATGTATTCAACACTAATTATTTGCTGAAATATGCACTGTACTTCCTTGGATAATGGTATATGTTCTCTGACAGGATACAGAATTTACATGGTAAGAATGCTCAAGTTGAGGGATTAGATAGCCTTACGGTGCAATTCCTGGTCCTTCACACTAGATGGCCACATTAGCCCATTCTCAACCACGGCCAATGTAGGGCAGGTAATCAGAAAATGCTCCTGCAAACTGATAGTTTATATAACAATCAATGCATTTAGCACCTAAGAGGGTGGACTGCAAATTCAATCTGATTGGAGATAATGGCTGGCATTTCATTTGGCGGGAGTAATGAAGTAGCTGCCATAGGCAAATGACTTAGACTGCCAGTGACTTGACATCATCATTTAAGCGTTTGAGACTCTGAGGGGTGCCAGATGTCTGCAGCTGTATCCCAAACTGTCTGGGCATCTAAAATGTTGGCTTGTTTAAGGTAGATCCACCAGTGTGCTAATAATGCTGTACTAAGGAGTGGACAACACCAACAGGAAAGATTATAATGGCTGTAGTGGTCTGTAAAGATGACAATGATGATATTCCATTTCAATTTCAACACCCCTTGTGCAGCCCATTTCTCTCAGAGATACAGGTTAACTACATGCCCTCTCCACTCCTTTGTGTTATAATGAGAAATTAAACAAAATTACTAAGCAAGGGTAATGAGGCTATCACTCAAAGTCAAGGTAATCTTGTAAAATGTGAAAGAGGCAAAAGCAAAATAGGCAGAGCAAAACGCAACTGTTCAGGAATACAGCAAAGCAAAGCAAGGAGGAAGCCGACGAAGACAGACAGGGTTTAAATTCTAATCAAGAGCAGCTGTATCCTACACGCGGGGCCAAATGTGATCAGACTGAGCAGAACCTGATCACGGTCATGTTAGTCATCATGTCTGCAGAGGTCACTACATGCACACTTCCTGCTCTAAATCAATCTAAGTGCCACTGGGCCAGCCCCTGCTCTGTGTGGGTTAGACATCCACATATTATTATGTTACATTCTGCAGCCGCAGCAGAGGAGTCGCAGGGATTGGATGCTGGCCTCGCTCTGCCAGAAAGCCGCGGTCTCATCGACCATCTTGGTTTTCCAAAAATACGGGTTGCCAGGGAGACGAGGAGCCGCAGGCAGAGCGGGGAGGGCTGGATGACACAGTTGGTTTCCAGTTCTGTGAGCTGATTACTGTCGACTTTTTCCAACTGCGTGACTACTCCTGCTGTAGAATCTACGTTATTCATCCTTCTAAACTTTTCTTTCATGACTGACGTAAATCAGTTTAAAAGCTTGCCACAAACTCATTATAAGCCTTCAGTAGCGTCATTCAAATGCCCTGTTAGAGATTCACCTTTCTTCCTACAACATAAACTTCCGCAAATTCAGTGTGGAGGTGTTTCATCCTCTGTCAGTCTGCCACTACCAACTCATGAAACATTACCCAAATCACAGGAGAAAAGCAAATATACACGTCCATCAAACTTGTGTATCATTGTGCTGCAATTTTACTTGGAGCCCAGGCAAAACTTACCCCTCATAAGAGGGGCTAAGAAGGGCCTGTTTGGTATATTGTGTTAGGAGAGTGAGCCGTGTAATGTGAGTTGTCTGCCTGAAATACTTTGCAGACACTGCTCCATAAATTAGTGAATGTTAGCTAACTCAGACTTGAACAGAGCACACGAGACAGATGTGACATTTTTAATTGTCATTGCTGAATCATGCCTACCAGGCTCACTGCTACATGTAATCTTTAAGACGTACAGAGAGATACGGTTAGTATGATTTGTTATCTTGTCGCCTGCTTGCAGTGCAAAGTAAAATCTGCAGATCTGGGTCTGCGTTTAATACAAACCCAATTCCGCTAAAGTTGGGACTCTGTATGAAACAGAATATTTCATTCCAATAAAATGTAGAAAACATGAGAAATGTTTATACTGAGAAAATGTACCATTAATTAAAAAAGGCTCAGTCTGAATTTGATGACATCAACAATTCTTAAACCTTGGGAAATGGCCATGTTTACCACTGTGTAGCATCCAGTCCATAAAAGTCTGGGAAGTAAGGAAACCAGATGCTGGACTTTTGGGAGAGGAATGCTGTCCCGTTGCTGACAGAGGACTCCTCCATGGTAGAGCTTTAACCTGCACTTGTGGATGGCATGGCCAACTGTGTTCACAGACAGTGATTTCTGGACGTGTTCCTGAGCCGATCCACTACAGAATCATGCCCGTTTTTAATGCAGCGCTGCCTCAGGGCCCGAAGCTCATGGGCATCCAATATTGGTTTGTCTATGGCACGCAGACGCTTCTCCAGATTCTCTGTGTTTTGACAATGTTATGTACTGTAAGTGATGAGGTATTCAAAATCTTCACATTTTTCACATTGAGGAACATTATTCTGAAATTATTCCCCAATTTGTAGACATTTGCTGACTGGTGAACCTCTGTCCATCTTTACTTGTGAGAAACGCTCTTTTTACATTATATGTTGGGTATTAACATAATTAGCAGGACAGCGTCCCACGAGCTGCTTATTTTTAGGACCACATCCGCATTTTAGTACCACATTTTTGTTGCCCCCATCGCAACTTCCTGGAGACACGTTCCTGCCATCAAAATCAAAATGAGCAAAATTTTTTTTAAAAGGAAATACTGACATTTGATGTTTTCTGTGTTTGACTGCGAAAAAAAGGATTAACGAGATTTTCAAATCATTACATTCTGTTTTTCTTTACATGTCGCACAGCCTCCCGACTTTTTTGGAATTGGGATCGTAGCATACAGATGATCTATACCTGAACACCTCCCTGACTTAATAGTAAGCACACGGTGGTGAATCACTGGCCCTCTACAGTGATGTGACTTGCATGACTCACAATCTAAATTTTCACTTTTGAGACAGTCTCTCCATAAAAGAAGCAAACACTCTGAGGAGACAGTGCATATGTCATGTCTGTATAGATCAGACTCAATGTACAAATTCCATGCATCTGTTTTACTTACTCCATGAAGTGAATTTTATATGCAGTTCATGCAAGATTCATGACTCTGGACTGTTACTGCAGCAGAAACTATAGTGTGAGAAACATCAGTAAAGCCTACGGATTTCATTCGGAGAAGATTGATACATCAGCTTCCGCTGACAGATAGATTTGGGTGTTATTTTGTTAGAAAATGAAACTAAATGAAGACTAAAGCATGAAGCACTGTGGGGTAATTCTCATATATTGACTGCCTTTCAACATACCACAATCTCATCAACGTTATAAAGCCATTAATCTGTCATTCTTTCATATTTTGTGCGGCTTGGGCATCAAACCAGAGTTTGAAGCAGGTGGTAATGCCTATAGCCTGTCAATCACATGCACAAGTCAAAGTGGGTCTCTCTTCCTGCGTACGGCAGCACAGAGAGCAAATATATTCGTGAAGTAAACCGTAGGGAAGCAAGTTGAGTTTTTCCCACACTTTCAGCTCAAAACTTGTTCCCAGATTATTTGAAATGCTGCAAAAAAAAAAAAAAAAAAGCTCTTTTTTTTTTTAAAGGCAAAAAAAAAAGGTGGTATTCTTG
>VOQJ01021853.1:0-14587 GCA_015052665.1 Apistogramma diplotaenia | reverse complement strand
GCAAATATTTTCCGGAAGTTAACCCGAGGGAAGCAAGTTGATTTTTTCCCCCACTTTCAAATAAAAACTTTTTCCCAGATTTTTTGAAATGCTGCAAAAAAAAAAAAAAAGAAGCTCTTTTCTCTTTCAAAGGCAAAGAAAGCTGGTGGTCAGCTTGAATTCTCATCAGGTAAAACTTTATAGGCACAAAGGAGTTCTCTATGGCAACATTTATAGCTTGTTTAGCATGTAAGAAAAATGTTCATCTACCTCACTTTCATAGAGCAAAGCATTACCTCCATTCCGGTGTTGCGTGTCAGTTTCGGCGGCTCATCGTTGACAGGTATGACCGTAATTGAGATGGTGACAGGAAGGCTCCTCCGTTCAATCTCATAAGCAGAGGCAGAGAGAGTAAAACTGTCCTCTGTGCTCTCCGTACTGTCATGCATGTAGTAGATTTGTCCGAGTTTCATCTGCAAGAGACAAAAAGGGTGCCAGCTGTCATTCAACTCTCATCATGAATCATACCTGAGTGGCAGAACACAGAATAAAACGGAGTGAAGGCTGGACCAACCTAACAGGTAGAATTACATTTTACAGTGTGACTGTGTCTCTTAACATCAGTGCACAGTGGAAACTGGGGAGTCATATCTACCTGGATAAACCTGTTAGGAGAACCTGCATCTCATACAGTGCTGTTCAGAAGTTTTGAGCCGCTCCTCATTTCTTTATATTTTACTTCCAAGTAGTGTTGTGATTTTTTTTAAAGTGGTCTTGAGCAATAGCTCTCCAGGCGTTCTCAAACAATTTCAAAGTTTAACTGTGGACATTGGGTCATTTTAAGTCCAGTCCTTGTACCTGACCATTTTCAGAGGGACGTTTTAACGGTTTGTTAAGCTGCTAACACTGACCCATCAATCATTCAATTATCCAAAAGGCTCCTAACTCAAGGGGTGAATCAGTGTTGTAGCTACACATGACAGACAACTTCGGAAAGAACCAATCAAAGGGTTTTATGAAGTGATGAATCCAAATTTGAAATTTTTGTTTCAAATTGTTGTCAGTCTGTATGGAGGAGGACAGGAGAGAGGTACAACAGTGAGGGTCTACAGGCGTCTGTAACACACGGTGGAGGCTCTGTTGTGGTTTTCTGGGAATCTTGGCAAGATTGATGGAATTGCGAATGCAGAAATGTAGCGTCATATTTCAAAATCATCCCAAACAAAACTCAGCTGAATTGCCATCTTTTCCGGTCTTTAGTAAAGGATGGCATTTTAACAGAGAGACAGTGAAACTACTGCCTCAACATTATATTATTATAGTCATGTATAATAACATCAAAGCACTGATAAGGCTAAGTCTGAAACTGCACTTTGTTACAATGCTCTTTGTAACTTTTAAAAGCAGCCCAGAAATAGGCTCTTTTGCTTTCTTGCCTGGAGCTACTGTAGATGAGAAGATAAATACCACTCTCTGGTCTGGGTCATAAATCAATTGGTTAAATATGCCAAATTTGCCAAGAGACAGTTCCCCTAGCTCAGCATAAAGACTGGTCTTTTGCATAGATTAAATAAACAACATAGCGTATGTGAGCGGGTTGTAGAGTTGCTGGTATTTGAATCTTTTTGACAGACTTTTTCTTTTTTAGTATTTTATGTGAAGACAGACCAACCATCTTCTCGACGTAACCTAATATTTATCGGACATGTCTTAGGCAAGAAAGTGGTTGAAAGTATGTCCTTAAACTATTTCTTTAAAGGGTTTATATTATTAAAAAGTGAGAAAAATATACAGTGTGTTGCACAGACTGTAATATTATAATTTTTTTCCAACTAAATAATATAATATGGGCTTTCAAACTTGTAAAAAGGGTATAATCAGGCCTAAAAGTCTGATAGCAGCTCAGGAGCAAAGACATGAAACCTCGAGAGAAACCTCGTCATCCATTTTCAAGGGAACTCCATTGAAAACAGCACCTGTGGCGGAGCCAAAGAAAAGCCTTTACCTTGCTTCAAAGATTTGCAGTCTGGGTCAAACAGTCTAACTAAACATCCCTTATCGCTGATACTTTTTAAAAATGTACAGATTCTAAATGCTCCTCTGAGAAGAGAACAATTAGAACTTTGTCTAAACAAAAGCCAGAAAGCCACTGAGATGGGGGGGGACCTGCTTCAGAGAGCATGAATTGCCAAATGGATTCCATATGACTGGCATCCTTCTGGAATAACAACCCTCATCATCATTACTGATGAGGGAAAGTCAGAGAGACAATCAGTCTGCTTGCTGGAACAATAAACTGGTAATTGGACACTTGGCCAACCAGTTAGGCTGATGTGTAATGCTGTGTTTATTACTAGCCACAGACTTTATGTCACTCTAATTTTAGATTGATAAAAAATCTCTTGGTCTGTTTGGCTGCTGTACTTTGGAATATAAACTGCAAAGGCATGCTGTGTTCAGAAAACATGTACTTAGTGAAACTATAAAGAAGACAATGTGGACTTAAGCAGGTTTCCACAGATGGGACATCTGATGGAGATCTGATGGAGGCCTGATGGAAAGCTGAACCTGATTAAAACAAAGACATGTTACTTTGTATTTGAATATGACAGATTCTGTCCTCTTGTGACACGTGTGGGCCACGTGGCACATAAAATTAATTTGCATTCTTATGGCATGCATTCATGTGAATCTGTATGAGTCACAGTTTTTCTCATAGCAGACCCCTCTGTATTATCGTAGGCTTACATAACCTCAGTGCCCCAACTAATGTCTTTATTGCAGCACTATGACCAATAAGTCTACTGTGCATTCCCAAGTGACAGTGGGGACTTTCCTATTTGAGCTTCAAATAATATAGCAGAAAAAAAAACAGCTCACCAAGTGGGAGCCTCTGGTGTGAGAAATTAAGCCATGCTGAAAACAGTGTGTTTCCACCAATGGCCACTTGAGGCAGGCTCCAAAAGAGAGTCTTGGATGCTCATGTTAAATTTCCTACTTTATGTCAGAAATAAAAACATTTACAGCCTAGTTTAAAAAAAAAAACTGCTTTCATCATTGATGATTAATTAAAAGCACGACTGCTTAGAGTGACAGGTGGGCAATGACCCAGGTGGCAGTAGCTGCAAGCTATTAAGCAGGTACCTCTTTCTGTGTGATACACCCACAGAACATGGATGCAACTTGCTGACCACATTACCTTAGTGCACCATCTCACTCAAACATGGTCACATCTGTCTCAGCCAACTAAGCAACCAACCAAACAAGCAAACAACCTAAAACAAGATGCCAAAATGTGGATCTCAAGGCTTCAAAACGGTGATTGCAAATCAGTGTGTTAATATTAGAAGAACTGTGGCTTGATTTACAAAATATGTGCATGTGCATATTGATATATGTCACTGAAGTGCATTCCTCAGTGCAGATCATATTTGGGATAACTGACTTTCTCTTAATAGAACATTTGAAGAAAACAGAAAAAAGTACAGATAGGCTAAATAAGTATAAAGAAAAGTGTTCATTACACTAGACACATTGGAGTTTCACATCAGACTCTTAAAGAGACAATATGAGTGAGTCTGGCAGTAGTAAAGTGTGGGAGAGCTTGTGTGCACTCACACATTATTATAGGAATTCACCAAGCCAGTTTATTTTGGCTTCAGGCGGTCCAAAGGCATCGTCAGTTTTTCCACAATGCTTCAGCAAAGGAGAGCAGAGTACTGGGTTAGATGTAGGAGCTATGAGATATATGTCTAACTAGCTCTACTAAACTATGCAGTCCATTCAGAATGCATGAGGTTTTTCCACCGGTAACTACTCATGCATTTTTCATATTTTCCGAAAGCTGGGGTGTCTGAACCACATGGAGGGAGACCAGCTAGCTGTGCCGCAGAAGCTCCCAGATTCTCTCTCCTCTCTCCATCTGGTACAGCAACACAAATCCAAACACCACTGAGTAGTAGCTGAGAAAAGTTCCAAAAGTGACGCATTGTTGTGGTAATCCTCTTGAACAACTGCCCTTATCCATAAGTGTGAGAAAGATGTTATTCTGCACATTGATTTTTTTCGGGACTATTTGTGGACCCAGTGTGACAAAAATATATGAATCTTTGGCCAAATGAAATTCCTTTTTTTTTTGTGTACAGACATCCCTGGGGGAAAAAAAGTGATTAAATCCATTAAATTTTTACAATGTTATACTGAGACTCAAATGTTTTGGTGCACTTGGCAATACATGTGTTGCACATAAGCTAACCATTTGGTGAAAGCAGTCATTTGGTAAATAAAAAGTTTGCACTGCATCTTCCTGCCAATAAGCAGGGCAACAACAAATGTCAGATTTTTGAATGGAACTTCTGAACACACTTTCCAAGGATTTATGATAATTATTCTTCTACAAACATTCCTCTTGGCACTTGTTCCTTATGACACTGGAAGGTTAGATATTTCTGGCAGACATTCACAGTTAATGGAAGTCTACCACTGGTGCATGCATGTACTAGAAATAATGAATGCCCAAATAAAATGCGGAGAGCAGAAGAGCTCATTAATTATGCACTTTGTCTACCAACCTCTTCAAATGTAAAGTAAGAAAGGTCGTCTCCATTCACGTAGCGGAGGTCCCCGTGCTGTGGTGGCTCTTCCACAATAAATTCAATGCTCGCTGAGCTGTAGAAGGGATGTGAGATGTTTATAACGTCTGTATTAATTGCTCTGCTGAGACCCTCTTTCACGGTGAAGTTAAAGGTCTGGATGGGGATTAGCCTGGGAACAATGTTCACAGGGATGTGCAGGTCCTCCACTGTGGTAAAACCATTGCTGACGTCCACTGTGAAGACATCTTCTCCCTGAAAGAGATGAATGTAGGAAATAATTTATTGATATCCAGAGGGGAAAAAAAAAGGTCTAGTTTCAGATTCATTGTGAATATGAAAGTGAACAAGATCCCGTATCTGATTAATTACAAACAACAAACTACAAAAACCAAAATAAAACCTGTATGGGTGCAGACACATAGAGGATGTGCCCCTGATCAATGTCTTCCTGGGTGAAAGAGTGAATGTAGTCGAGGACAGGCGAGGCCGTGCCGTCTGAGCTGTTTGTCAGCTTGACCACATGGCCGTGCTGAGGCGGTTTTTTAATTGTGAACACCATTTCACTCGGCAAAATATCAGCTTGCTCCACCTAAAAGGCAAAGGTACATTTTGTTAATTTATCACTCAACACTTAAATGTGCCCTAGCTATTTTACAGCTCGATGAACATGACCGTACATAACAAGCTTGGCGAGAACCCCGAACATTCGTGGCAGTACATGCGCTAGGAAAAATCTGAAGTGCAGTTTTTTGCAATTAGCTAATAAAACTCTGGAAAATGTTTTTCATTTGAAGGTGGCCGTGCTTGAAAGCTGCAGTTAGATTTACTTGTCTTGTTGTTGCTCTGTTAGAGGAGACACAATAAGGTACGCAAATTTAAGCGCACTAGTTCTTTTGCTGTATTAAAACAGTTTAATGGTAGTTTACAGTGCATAATTAATGGCCCTCCTATAGTGTCTAATATAGAGTTCAGATGCATTGTTAGACAGCATTGTGAACAGAAACTTAAATAGACATTTGTGACATTTGGCAACAGTTAAAGCCATGCTGCAGATTAATGCACAAGCAGATTTATGATCATCCCGCTTTGAGAAGTTTTCATCTCTAGCCTGTGTGGAGCCTTGGAGTGTTTAGGAGCCATGGTTGCATACAGCAATATTTCAAAAGATCATACCACTTTTCATTGCATTGTACAGACAGACATTGGAAAAATTCCCAGAAACAAAGTCAATATTTTACCTCTCGTAAAGGGCATTCTGTCAAGGCTTTGTTCAATGCATATTTCAGGGCTGTGTATACGGTGCAGCCTTTTACTGTGCAATTAAAACGCATTCAGTAACGTAAAACCATTGTATGAAAAAGAGAAAAATTTTTTCACAAAATGCTAAAACTCATTAAATATTTTTATAGTCAAGGTCTTAAAAATATACAGTTTGCTATGAACGGATCAACATTTTAAACTGCATTAATTGCTTCCAAGATGAACGGCATGCAGGCTCATCTTATAAATTACAGTGGGATTCAGGAAGCTCCTCAGGGGTTACTTAGTGCTGTGTTTTCTGCACTTAATAGAGTGCAATTTAGTACATAAAGCAAATTAAAAGCAGCAACTATAAAGTGATATTTAGCTGTGCTTTCATGTGGTTATAATATAGATTAAAGGCAGGGTTAAAAAAACAGCACCGTATGTTTGGCAGCTCATGGGAAAGATCGTTTTCACAAAGAGGAAATAAATTTTTTAAAGACAATATTTCTGTCATGTGAAGAGTGCCAAACTGCATAAATATCTAGGGTGTTTGTTGTCAAATAAAAGCAAATGCGTACTGCACAGCTTGAATGTCAGCAAAGCAAACTGTTGCCAGTAGTTTATCAAAGTATTGTAATTACAGAATCAATAAACATTACCTTAAGATGCGAATTGCTGATTATGGTGTGCTCCCCCTCATAGGAAATGATGACATTATTGTTTGCCACTTCAGGCTCAGAGAAGTAACCTTGCTTGAATATTTTAATCCTGAATGTGCCCTCTTCAGAATGTCCTTGTGCTTGGACAGTGAAGCCAAAGGAGTCCTTGGACTTCAGACTCTCATAATTGTGCTCATATGACACAACGCCTTTTTTCAAGTCTTCCTGGGTGAACACTGATGCCTCGATCCCACTCACAATAATCCTGCCATCTCTGGGCTGAGATGTAATTTGGAACTTAATTTCACTGTCGTCCCTGATGTCCATGTTGGATTCCGCACTCAGCAGGGTGGTATTAAGGGTCTTGGTGCTTCCATGATCAATGACAATGATTGTGTTGTTCACCACTCGCAGGTAGGGCTCGCCTGCCTGGATCTGAAGCAGTGCAGTGGTCTTGTGAACGCCATCTGATACCTGGAGTGGAAAGCGTTCCCGATCTGCTCCGTGGTGAATGAATAAGACTTTCTTATCTTGAAGGTCGGCTTGTGTAAAGCGGAAAAGGGGTTGCGATGGATTTGATGTTGAGACAATGTCGCCTGAAAGGATTCCTTCACGAGCGTAGACAATTTGGCTGTCATTGAAGCCCGAGTCATCATCGTTAAACTGAATGACATCTGTTGTTAGCAGGCGCTGACCATTACGGATCAGATTGAAGACTTTATCCACTATCCTCACAGGAGCATGCTCGTTTTTGGAATGGATTGATATTCTGAAAACATCACTCAGCGTGTCGTCTGCCTTTTGATTATTTGCTGAGAAATGAAACTCATCAGTTCTGGACTTGGAGCCATCATGCTTGTAAATAAGCCTTCCAAGCTGGAGATCTTCATTACTAAAGACTTTTATTGCCCCCTCAAATCTAGGCATTCCAGGTGGGGAGTCTCTTATTAGCCGCCCGTGCTTTGGCTCTTGGATAATCCGATACACAAAATCAGTAGAATCTGGAGACTGTAGCCAAAGGTAGTTTTTGTTAATCGTATGCTCACTGCCCTGTAAGACAACCAGCTTCTCATTGGTCAAAACAGGGGTATCTGCACTGGCAATGACATTGATTGGGAAGGTGTACAGAGGAGAGTGCTGATCCTCAGCAAAGACTTTGAACTGAAACTGATCTGTAGTATCCACAGCTCTTCGCACTCTGACCCTGTAGCTAACAGCATTGTCCAAAATATCTTTTTGGGTGAATATGTCACCCTCACCCAGCTCTTGGTCTGACAGCAGGAGGCTACCAAGAGTTGGGGGCTTGACAAGGACGTATTTAATTTTTTTGGGTTCTAGGATTTTGCCAAGTACTTCAGCTTGAAGATCTGTGATTGTTTGCTCTTCACCAGCCTCCATTTCCAATGCTACCAGATTAGAAACTTTCACAGGAGCAGGCACAATCTTGACTAAGAAGGTATTGGGCCAGAGGGAGAACTGCCCAAGATGAGCACTGAACTGGATCTGCTCCTCCACAATGTCTTCTTGGTCACTTGAGTCGGTGCTGATGTATCTAAGGAGCTCTTTATCGAGATCGGATTGATGGAAAGTTGTGACTTGCTTGTACCTTCCATCATTTGTCATAATCTGCAGTTCGCCAAATCTTAGCGGTTGTGTGATGTTATATATAATATCTCCATTACGAGGATGAGCGAGAGAAGCCAGGTTGTGAATGCCTATGGACGCATTACTACCTTGTGATAAAAGAAGGCCAGAGTTAGTGACAATAACTATTTGTGGCAGTATCACAGACAACTTAAAAGTAGTGGAATGGCTTACTGACTGTCCATCAGAAAATTTCAAGGTCATTTCCCCAGCACTACCATCTCTGTGAACAAAAAAAATATTTCCAGCTTTCAGGTCCCTGCAAGCGAACTTTGAGATGCTCACTCCTGGCTGATTAATATCTTCCAAGTGACCAAAATCTCTGAGGTTGTAACTAACAGTTACAACCAATTCATCACAACGGGCATCAGAATCCACGATCTTGAGGATACTGGGGGTCAAACGAGTGTGACCATTTTCATTGATGCTGATTTCTTCTCCACTGTGTTGTGGCATTTCTTCTGGAAGATCTGGAAGATGATACGCCACAACTGGAATAACTTCAACTGTGAGGACATAATTGTGAGGGGTTTTTAAACATTCTGGAAGGTAGGCATTACTTTGAGCAGTCACCTCTAGAAGGATTTGATCGTCAAGCCTTTCATTTCCATCATGCATATACTTGATTTTCTTATTGACAACATCAAGAAGAGTAAATTTGTTTATGGGTTGTCTGTTAATGTTCATGTCAACCAAGCCATACTGGGGATCATTAAGGAGAGTAAAGACAATCTGTGACTGATGCATGCTTGCAGCACTGAGGTCAAATGTAGGGCGTAAGTTGTTGATATCAAGAAAAACTTCTCCACCTTCTGGCACAAGTAATGGGGAGACATCTAGAAGCTTTGTTACATTTCTAAATATCTCTGGCATATTTTCTGTTGGGTCGCACTTCTGTTCTTGATTCAAATCAACATAAACAAATGGGCTACTGACAGTAGGGGGAGTTGTGGTTGTGGTTAAGTCGCCATCATAAGTTGAGTAGTCATAGTCCTCGCCTTCACATTTAACGTGAACATCTTTGGTCACCAAGGCGTCCTGCAGATTTCTGTCTTTCTGATTCACTTTAATTTCCCCCAAACATCCAATAAAGGACTCATCTGTCAAATCCTCCTCATAGAAGCGGCTTAATGGCCCACTCTCATGAAAGTGTTCCTTCATTTTTGCCTGGATGCCTCCCAAATACAGGTTTCCAACCAAGTCCAGTTTTTGTGATGGGTCAAGAGAAAGGGAGGAAGACTGGCTGTCAACATTAAGAACAAAAGAATGCTTATCAATTATGATCTTAACTCTGTGCCACTGATCGTCATCCAGCTGCACCTGGGTGTTCTTCAGGGCCTTCATGCCACTACCAAGGTCCAGTAAACCTTTGAGATGGCCTTTCACAACACCAACAGCAATGAAGTCAGAATCTCTGCCTGGGTGGAAAACAAGTAAAGCGTCCTCAATGGTGGTTTTCATCAGAAACTCCAAGGCCCTTGGAGAACCACTAGGTCCACTCCAGGTGGGGAAGGATACAAAGGAGTCAGGAGTGCTGAAACTGGTGGCCTCGCCATCTCCAGCCTCAAACTCACTGCTGCAGGATTCCTTTGTGTCATGGCACCTTTTTGATGCTGAAGTGAGAATATCAAACTGATGGGATTTAAACTTGACTTCAGTTATGCAGCCACGAAAAGGAGGTATGGCACTGTTGAGGTATGGGGTATCCAGGTCTCCAGTTCCTCCAAGCCAAACACCTTGGTCAATATTGAGCTCTTTATTATTATTGTCCACAGAAGCATATACTGGAAAGACATCATCGATTATCATGGTGAGCCTGCCGGCTTGCAGTGTCAGAGAGACTTTGTGGTGCTGAAGATCGTTGAGCCGTACTGCTTGAGATGAGGTCAGTGTAACGTTAACATCATCCATGACCATCCGAGCCTACGTGAAAACAAACACTGCTTATTTCAGTTAATAGTTACAGTATTTTTGTGTGCACATTTAATTGGAATTGCTATTATATGAAATTATCTCAGTTGGACAACATACTTAATGTTAACGACTTCCTTCACTATGGTGCGATTAAACAAGGTTATAAAAGACTCTATAGCTACGTGTACTGTACTGCACACGTGTCTTGAGTCATTCCTCCGTGCTTTTTATTTTGCTTCCAAGCAGACAGAGTTTCTTGTAATTTTTCAAAGTTGTCTTGAGCAATTGTTCTAAGGGTCTTTCAAAGTTTATCTTTGGACACTGGCTGCTTTTTCATTCATTTTCAGGTCAGTCCTTTCAGAAGAATGTTTTACAGATTTGTTTGTTAAGCCACTGATCTGTGAATCATTCTAGCATAAAAAGGCACCTAACTTAAGGGATGAACCAGTGTTGTGTCAACACATGATACAAAAACCCTGCAAAAATCCTCATCTATGTCAACACTTTTGAAGCAGTGTGGGATCATCTTGACAGAAAATAGAACAAAAGGCAGCCAACAGCCAAAGAAGAGCTTTAAACGCCCTTCAAGAAGGCAGGAAAACTAATCCTGAAGACAACTTAAAGACATTTTAAGAAAGTTTGAGTGTTCAGTTTGTGTTGAAGAATTAAGGAAATCATACCACATATAGACTTTCAAACTTGTGCAAACTCGGTTTTTTCCTTATATGCTGTATTTCCACGTATGTTTGTATTTCACTGTTTCAATATATCGTTGCACCCATTCCCCAATTTTCTGGAAATATAAAGAAACCCGCAATAAAGGTATAATAAAGGTATAATAGTAAAGGTATACTTATTCTTACTTATTCCTAAACACAGGGTTGCTTCAAGATTTTGCACAGTACTGTATGTCAGTATTTATAAACCACAATTTTCTCATGAATGCACACATGCAAACTAAAATACTGTGATCATTATCATTCCCAGATCCTCTCAGCTACCTTTTATTGGAGATGAATTCTTTGACTAATTGAAGACTTGAATTTTTACCAAAACATAACATTTATTATCCAAGCAGTGTATTATCAAAACCATGAGAATTGCGAAGGAAGTGTTTACTAAGCTGTGTTTAAAAAACTGTTTCCCCAGAAGTTTCACTGATAAAATCAGAGATCACAATGTTCTTTAAAAAATGTTGAACTACATGATTGCTCAGCATCTCTGACGGATAAGGCAATTTCATTTTTATGAAGCCTTGACTCTATTTGCTTAGTGTATCTAATATCACTGAAATAACTTACACTGGTAATATTTCCTTTTATTACAAATAACCTTTGGTTTCTCCTCACTGAAAATGCGGCAATATCGTCCTTTCGGGGGAAAGTCTGTGTGTCTGTCATTACACTCTGCTGCTTTTATTTATTTATTATAGACATAAACTCTTTCCATTCCAGTGAGACATCCGGGGAGGACAACAGAAGAATCCAATCTATCCACGTGATGAAATGTAATACGTTTATTGAATCTAAACAGATTTAAAAACTGCTTTCACAGTCACTTCGTTCTGAACCTGCTGCTACTAATTTCAAACCTGATGTCTTTGGGATTTTAATGTGTGAGAAATTAAACAAATGATCCTGATGAAATAACTATTTTTGGGCTCATTTTTATGTGTAAAGCACTTTTGCTGCTCATTATTTCTCTTAAATTACTATAACATGATGCTCTGCACTATGCATAGATGACAATGAAATATTTATGTGGCTCTACAGTTCACCTTTAAAGCTATAAACTGCTGAGCTAAAGCTGCTTTCCCTCCTTTTTTTGTTGCCATGGCTAAAAGTGCACCTGTATTTTCCCATTTTGGAGCTCGAGGAACAGGTGGTCAGCATTTCCCGCAGCCAGGAGTAGCAGCCCGCTTCGCCGACTTGTCTTGATGTACAGTGACAGGTGGAAGGTGGAGACATCTTGCACGGCCTGCAAATGGCAGTAGCTGTCCCCAAAGTAGGATTCTGTAAAGAGTGAATATAGGTTATTGCATCTTAAAGTATAACATATACACCATGTTAGCCTTGACATCAATAGAGTACACAAACATGTTTTCTTTGCACCATTTATGGTGAATAAAATAGCCCTATTTGTGTGACCATTTGCATTCTCTGGACTGTGGGAGCATAATGTGGCTCACTACAAAGGCCCACACAAAGAGACACCTGCACAAGACGCTATATTATTAACTGATCCTACAACTGCTGACTGGCAACTCTCTGAATTCTGATGTGGAAGTTTGGCGAAACCAATTAGAGGAGCATTTTTTTTTATATTCTCGCGTCACAGCGCAACTTTCTCAGGCACTGATTTCTATATTATCAAGTGTCCTCCAGCTGCTGCTGGCTGAAGAGGAGCTCCTCTGGCCTCAAAGGGATTCACTCACTGAGACATCAGTCATTACCCCTGCGGTGATTTTCCGGGCACATAGAGTCTTGGGGTGCAGGATTTCCCAGGCTTGAGCTGTCTCATTTTCAATGATATGCTAATTCAGCCACCTGCCTCGGACTGTGCTCTCCGGAGCCCTTGACAAAATGTAAACCAGGGAGGAAGTCAATTATTTTCCAGTGCACATGCTCTGAAATTAAACTGGACCACCTCCAAGACCCCGTTTTCTCAGCATTGGTTTTCCATGGGCTTAGCCAAAAGATATAGAATTAGTTAACCACTTGCCATCACAAGGGTGATAGTTCAAGACACAGAAGCTCACAGCAAAGAAGGCAATGTTCTGATCAGGCTATGCTAATGCTTTGGAATATTTGGAATAATCTGGCAGAAACAGACAGCGCTGTGTCAAAGTTAGAACATTCCCGGGAGATCACGAGGGGACACAACAATCCCTCAAATCCAACAGTAGCATCCACTAACCTACAGTAGCAGGACAGGCTTCACGCAATAGGGTATGAGGCAGAGGAGAAGAAAATATGATAGGCTCGAATCCACATTGATAGCTATAAATGGAGTAAGTATATTCTCTTGAGTGAAGCAAATGAGTGCGTGTGTGTGTGTGTGTGTGTTTGTCTATAAAGAACACAGCCTGTGTCTGGCTTGTATCGACATTGATGTCATACTCCCAACTTCAAAACACCGAAGGGTACGTTTGTCCTTTACTTTCGCATCTTGCAAGTGAACCTTTCCACTGCAGATTTGCAACAAACATTGAAAATGTAAACAAAGGCAATCATTTTGATGTTAGCAAGGACGAACGCAAAGCTTTTATCATCACACCCGTGGTTCTGCGTTTTAACTGAGAGGCATTTGCTTCTGGTTCCAGGGCTGCTCTGTCATGAACAAAGTCAGAGATGAATGGTCTAAGCACAAGGCCGAGCACACAGAGAGACTTTCCGACAGCACACAGTCACAGAAACACTATAAATATCATTGGGAATGGCTTTGACATTATCACATGCTAAACTTTCTAATACAGATTTAGTTCGAATACAAATTGAAAGTGAAAGAAATCAGAAAACATGCTAAAAGACAATGAAATCAAGCATGTTGATTCAACAAAAACTGTGAGAGAACATGGGAATATCTGTATAGCAGAACTGAATGAACTCAGCTACACATCGCTCATTTTCAAAATGTCACTTTTTTGGAGGCTATTGTCATTAACTGTTACTGACTGTGCCAGAGGCTATTATAGTACAGCTCAAAGTTTTTGGTAAGACTAAGGTATTCTAAATGAAATACTAGTGCTAATTGCATAGGACCCTCTAGGCTGAAACTGAAAAAATGGGGGAACAGAATCTTTTCTTACAGGCAATTGCATTAACAAAGAAAATCGCAATGAGCTCCATGGTTCTTAAACCCAAGCTTTTGTTGGATTGTTCACTGAGCATGGGGATAAAAAGCTGAAGGAGAGAGCGATGCCAAGACAATTCTGCCTGGGGATTTTCTGGTTCAAATTCAGCTTGCTGCTGTTGCCTTCAGGAAAAGGAGCACATTTTCTAATGATACACACAAAAGCTTTACTCTCTGCAGTGTACCTGGACCTGCAATTCATTAGTTCTCCATCTAAGCTGTGTAAAGCTCTGTGTAGAATAGGCTTCATGTAGGAAAAGCACATTTTCAACATGCTATCTGTAGAAATGTCCCGCTCCGCGAGGCTTCTTTTGTCTCTGCACCCTTGGTTAAACCTGTTCTGCGTTAACGCTTTCTAATGTGCCTGCAAAGAGATACCTCCAGTTTGTCATAGGAGGGATTTCGATAACGTCACAGTGCATCACGCAAACCACTTCTCTTCTCCTCTCCTGCGATACAACACTAAACTACATTCTCCATCTTCCCGGCACTTGGGGCTGTGTGTAGATGGGAAAGAGCTGAGGGGATTCTGCTGACAAGGCATCATCATACAGAAAGGAACATCATTTCTCCCAAAGGGTGTAGGCTGGAGCTGTGATTCTTCTGCCACATTTGGTGTCAGTCTGTGTGCTGAAGTTTAACCACCCAAGAGCACAGTCTGTGATAAGCTTCAGCCACCTCCCACCCTGCTGCCTGCCC
>VOQJ01021849.1:4448-15537 GCA_015052665.1 Apistogramma diplotaenia | reverse complement strand
CTCCTTCCCCACCAGAGAGGTTAGGTTCCACGTCCCAAATGCCAGTCTTGATAGCCGGGGATCGGTCCGCCAAGGCCTCTGCCTTTGGCCACCGCCCGACACACACTGCACCCGACCCCTATGATACCTCCTGCGGGTGGTGGGCCTACAGGAGGGCGGGCCCATGTCGCCTCTTCGGGCTGCGCCCGGATGAGCACCATGGGCTAATGCTCGGCCACCAGACGCTCTCCGTCGGGCAACCTCCCCAGGCCTGGCTCCAGGGTGGGGCCCCGGTAACCCTATCCCGGGCAGGGTAAACTGTTCCCTTGGTCTTCTATTCATTTGGGTCGTCTGGACCGCTCGTCTGGACCCTCACCCAGGACCAATTTGCCATGGGCGACCCTACCAGGGGGACAAGCCCCCGGACAACATAGCTCCTTTGATCACTGGGACACACAAACTCCTCCACCACGTTAAGGTGGCGATCCACGGAGGAAATTACATAAGCTTGTATTTATAAAGTTATTTTTTATAATTGATCCTTTTTTGCCACAAAGATATGGAGGACCTCGAGTGTCACAAAAATACCAATAAACCATTTAATGAATTTAGCCATGTAAGTTTATTTATGGAATATTTTAGTAAGGGTGTCAAAATAATAATATGGCTAATGTCTCATATCTTATCTTATAAAGTAGGTTCTAAATGAATTTGCTGATGCGTAATTATTTGTAGTACAATTTTTTTTTCCTTGAAATGCTTTATTTTACTCTCCGGGTCTTCTATAAAAAGGGGGAATTAAAAACCCAAAAACCATATATATGCTTGCAAAATTATTTTCAGTATCGGTGTCAGTCTAGAATTCCACTTCGTCCCACTTTCAGCCTCGCAGTGTAAATTCTTTGGTTGTTTGAAGCTGATGGAAGCGTTCCTCTTCTCCTGCAGGTTTGCTGGGCGGACAGTCAGCAGCGGCGCCCTGGTCTTGGTGTCTCTAGAGCTGAACGAGTCCTCCAAAGCTCTTCTTACCATCAACACAGAAAAGAGCGTCATGGCATCCATGCTGCTCCGAGACCTCAAACAAGCCCTCACCCAGGCCTAGAATCCTCCCCTCTTCTCAACTTGCTGTATTAAAAATAAACGGGGGCAGCTCTTAATTCAAGAATTCATACATTTATTTCCATGGCAACACTTCCATACGCAGCACCGAAATCCAGGATCCAGAAATGCTCAGAGGATGAAGTGGAAACAACTGAAGAACGCTACTCACTGTTTATGTTTATGGTATGTGTATTTGGAAATACATGGGAATAATTTATGAATTTAATTAAAGTGAAGATCTTGTTTCAGTTCTTAGACGACCTCACAGAAGTTAGAATAAATTAGAATTCAGATGAACTTTGCTCTCATTGTGTTCAAATATTTCCAGAGTCTTGACAGGCAGAAAAAGACATGACACAACTCCGTGGTAAAAATATGTGACTGCCCATTTTCCCTGGCAGTAATTACTCAAATCTCATGTTGTTTATGGTTTGATGAAGCATGATAATGCACCAACATCTGTACATACATTTGGGGGAGGACTGCATCACTGCCGCACTCAGTGCCAACACGTCTGTGCCTCTGCAAAGTTTCATCGGACTCCTTTATTGCCAAGAACACACGAGAAGGACGAGCTCTCTCTGACACTTTGACCCATGAATATGAAGTTACATTATAAATCTGTAGAATATTTATGACACCAAACATTGTTACATTCCAGCCTTTAAATGTCCCCAACTCACATTTGTTTAAAGTGCCTGAAATCATTTAAGAAACCAAACATTAATCTCAAATCAGCATGGTGTTTTTATCTGCTGCATCTCAAAATAAAAATGACTTTATTAAAACTAAGCCGTGTCATTCACTCCAGTCATTTCATAGAATCTGGCGGAACACAAAATTGAACTCTAATTGGCAGGCCGAGGCTCATGACATCATGATGATTTGCAACGCCTCTGACGTGGATTCCTCTTCGTCCATGTTTCCAGGAGCAGGCAGGCAGTGGCTGGGAGTCTGTTTTCCTTAAAAAATGTGTGGAAATATAAACTTTTTTTGTTCTCTAATGCATTACATCTGCAGGGTAACACACATGACAATTAGACCTGTGGAAAAATAATCCAGGGGTAAATGTTTGAAGAGAAAAACTGAACGAATGAGAAGAAATTTAGAAATTCAAGAGATAACACCCCTCCCCCCACACACACACACACATTAAAAGAAAGAGAAAAATCAGCCTTCAAGACCACGATAGGCCGATAAAGCAACAGTGCCCCTCAGCTCAAGGATCCAAGTGGGTGGATAAAACTAATATTCCCCTCTGACCGATGTGTTTATAAAGAGGGACACTATAGAAGCCCAAAATGCTTTTGTTCCAGGCTATAAACATGCTTTTTAATGCTGTGAAGTTGGCCATTTCCACATGAGTCTATGGGGATTTACTCACTCTTCAAGGCATTTGAGGAACTGCAGTTTAGATTATTGCACACTGAAAGTCCACGTTACTGCGGGCGTCGCAGCTTTACCACATTACCACAAAGCTGACAGCAAAGTATGTGAAAACCAAAAAGCATTTCACAGAAAAATACATATGCAGGTACCTGTTGTCACTGACTGTCAGCTGATTGCAGAGCACGTGGCAGATAAAAGGCCCTTTGGAGAATTTGTGTAACACAGTAACTGATAGTAACCAAAATTTGGTTACCACATTTACTAATAGAATGTGTTACACTGCTGCCACAAAGAAAAACTCTGTTGTGATTATGGCAACATGTTATATACAACAATGCATACTACTAGTACTAGTTTGTACAGTAAATGCAGCTGAAAAACTACACTTAAAGTTTAAAAGCCAACTTCTTTTAAACAGTGCATTAATATGTGGAAACAATGACTGCAGAAGCAGTTTAAAGATGGGAACAGCACACCAGAGATGACAGTTGGAAACTGGATAGTTGCAAACTGAAAATAGTAAGCAAAAGTAAGGTGGAAGAGTAGGTGCACTGTAGCCATAAAAATGCATTTTATGCTCATTTTTGAAGTATGAGATGCAAGAGGACTTTGAGCAGGGAGAGCGATGGAAAGGCTTCAACTCGAGTGCTGGGGAAATCTGCTTTTTGCAAACTAAAGCCTCTGTGCGGTTCTGCCGTGTCGCTCATTGTTGAGTAAAGTTGTGCAGATGTACGTGATGTGTCTGAGCACTGAGGAGGCCGGTGGCGGAGTGTGCTTTTGCGTCTGGCTGTCTTTTCCGGCTCATAAATAGCGTCTCTCTGAGGGCTGTGGTGAACACCTGTTAGCTCATCTGTCACAGGAGCTCCACTCGCATCCATCACCTCTCCCTCTGTACTCATTCCCTCAGCCAGCTGTTCCCATTATACACACACACACACACAGGCTGTCAGGCCTGCCAGATTCAGACGCTCGCACACACACTCCTTGCATTTCATCAGATTGCCAAACATACCTGCACCCTTTTACATGTTACCTCACAAAAAGAAAGACACACACACAGTGATTGTGTCAGAGCCTGTCCTATAGGCGCAATTACTAACAAGCCCATTTCTATAGGAGAAGTTCATAAGCAGACTTGGTGTATAATAATATGATTATGAGCATAAACAGAAGACGAGAGCAGCAAATAAACATTAGATTTATATCTGTGCTTGCTAACTGATGGTTTAGAATTAAATTATCCCTCAGAAAGAGAGTCATTCATCTTTCTTTTATTAATTTAATTTTTGAAATTGTTTCCATCTACAGAAACAACCCATTTAACATTTTGGTGATAAATAGATGCCTTTTGTCTAATTTCAGTTCCATAATGCACATTTAATTAGCAGAAGCTCAGCTGCCTCTGGTTTTAGTGTGTTTTTATAGCAGTGCAAACAAAATCACATTTGCAACCTCAGCATACCAACACTATAAAACTCACAAATACTAAAGCAGTGCTGAAGGCTCCCGTATAGGCCCGGTGCAGGATAAGTGATGCAATGAAGAGAAACTGTTACATATGGACATCATTTTTAAATGACTGGGCTGATCACATGTCTGATCATGGATAAATAGCTCTAATCTTATACAGGCACATTAACTATGGTCTCTGGTGATCTCGTCACTTGCAATCAGCAACTTTATTTTCCTGATTGTTTGCTAGGGCCATAATTTGTCCGACAAGGACATTGTGTGGTTTGCCTCTGTACACCACCACCACAGTGTGTGATACAGGCTTTCAGCTTTAATTCAATGAGTTTTACAAAGATTTTACATGAACTGCTTAAGAAGTGCAGTCATATTTATATTTAGGTCATATTTGGACAAACTAACATAATTAAATATGAATTTAAATACCTTAAAAGCAGTAGTTCTGCTAATGGCCATTTGAGGCTGACTCCTGAAGTGAGTCAGTTGTTAAAAGACCCAACTTTAAGCAGCAACAAAGAAGCAGATTCATAGCCTGATACAAACATGTATGTATGGTTTTCCCCTGTATAACAACTGTATAGTGGGTGAAGCTTGGAGCCGCTGAACTGAAGCTCTCAGCCATGTTTGTGCCGTCTGTGCCTTTTGGAGAATTTTCACTGGAATTATCTACAAAAATAATATAAATTTGCTGTGAATTGCAGACGGTTTAAGACGTTTGAGTTTCGTCTTGGGCCGCCAGAATCAAGTCCTCGTGAAATAAAGTTTTTTGTTTTCAGGGTGAAGTCTTCGTTTCAGGTTGGATAAGTTTGCACGTGCCATGTTCTCTGAAGTAATGGAAACAACACTGTGTGTGTGTGTGTGTGTGTGTGTGTGTGTGTGTGTGTGTGTGCGTGCGTGCGTGCGTGCGATCCGTCACCCATTGTTGGCACCTGCTATAATGGGCTCTGTGGAGGGAATGGGAGAACAGGCGGCTACCTCTCTTCCCCTTCACCTCTCCCTCAACACTCCTGCACAGTGACAGCTTGATTTGGTTCCCCTCACTGGGCTGCAGCACAGTGACATGATGGGCCTGTTCACTTGGTCTTATCACAGCCTCTGTTTGAACACTGCAAAGAAATGAAGGCAACGATGGCGGAGAGAGAAAGAAGAGCCCGGCTGAGGAAACGCCTGTCTGACCTTACCACAGAGAGCGACTTCTCATTAGCCTGTGCGGTCTGATCAACCCCTCGTTCATCTGACAAGGAGCCACAGACAGAGATACAGCACGCGTAAGCAAAGACAGCAGTGGAAGTGCCAAAATGTTCCTTTTCAAGCTTTCAGTTTTTTGCTCTGTAATAACAGTAATATTACATGTACTGTATATGACTTTAATCAGCACTTGCTGCTGATAGACTCAAACAATGCAAATAGCAGCTCTCAGCACCTCTTTCTTTATATTGCTCTTACACTTGATTGTTTAATCAGTATCTAAATAACCATCCACAGGCACCACATGAGCTCCTGTGCTAGTTTACTCAGGTACTACCTTCACTGCTCCGCTGTGGTTTAGGGTCTCCTTTCCCACTCTTACAAATAAGTGTCATCTTGTGAATCATAATTGCCCAATACATTTTGTATCCCCTCTCATCCATACAGCATGGATGTATCACAAAGTGATTTTATGCACTACGAGCTCCTAACAGCAGGTTGTGACCACCGTGCTGTGGCTGGCTAAGCTGCACACCCACATCGGTAGAGCTGATGTTCACATATTGGTTCTGCATACTAGCTGTGACTGTGACTGCTGTGGCTATGACCCGCTGGTTTTTAATGGGCTTTTAATGACATCATTAGAACCGCAGTTATCCTCACAGTCACCATTATTGTCATCACCACAATCATTATCAGCAACATCACCTATTACCACAATCTTCGGCGTCATCATTAGTGCCATCTTCATTACCATTATCGACAATATAATCATCACTATCATCTTCACCATTATCACCATAACCACCACCAGCATCATCACCAGTACCATGAATGAATGAAAACCAGCTTGGAAGAACTTTCCCTTATGTCACATATGTAACAGTGTTTAGTCAAGTATAGTAGGCTTAGGATAATTTCTTGTGTATAATGTTTCAATCTGAAGTGCACATTCATATGCACACAAATGAAGAAAACTGTTTTTTATTTTATTTTATCAAAGACAGAAAAAAAGATGGATTTTATTCTGGGTGCAAAAGCAAAGCCAATGTGGAAAAGCTTAAACTCCTATAGAAGCCTATAGGAAAACAGCCCTCGAACTTGACCTCTGTAAGCACTTCCCTGATGGGTTTATGGGCTTGGTTGCTTATTATAAGTAATACTCCATAAAAAATAAGGCCATCCATCCATCCATTTTCTACCGCTTATCCGGGGCCGGGTCGCGGGGGCAGCAGCCTAAGCAGAGAAGCCCAGACCTCCCTCTCCCCAGCTACCTTCACAAGCTCATCCGGAAGGACCCCAAGGTGTTCCCAGGCCAGCTGAGAGATATAATCCCTCCAGCGTGTCCTGGGTCTGCCCCGGGGCCGCCTCCCGGTGGGACATGCCCGGAACACCTCACCCAAAAAAATAAGCCATTTTGTTAATTTTGTTTGAAGTTTCAGAAAAAAGGATTATCCAGGATATGCTCATTGGCTAATGGCTTGTGATTGACAAGTTGTTAGCCAATGAGGCTCCTACAGAGTGTGCAGTTTCACAGTCAGCTCTGCATCATCTTGAGGCCTCAAAGAAGGACTTCACAAACCGACTTCACAGTAGCTGCATCCATCTCTGCTGTTAGATGTGTGAAAACAATTAATAGTGACAGAAGCCTGATACATTAGCTAACTTAATGTAGCTCTAGCCTAAAAAAATGCTGCCCAGTGGGTTAGACGTTTTCTTGGTCTGTGGGAGTGGAAAGATACATTATATTGGCAAAAGTATTCACTTACCCAAGTGAATCTTTGAATTCAGGTGTTCCATACAGACTGCCTCAACAGGCATCTGTGAAAGAATGGGTCTCAGCAGCTCAGTGAATTCCAGCGTGGTGCCGTGACAGGATGTCACCTGTGCAACAGGTCCAGTTGTGAAATTTCCTCGCTACTAAATATTCCACTATCAGCTGTTACTGGTATTAGAACACAGTGGAAGTGATTGGGAATGATGGCAACTCAGCCATGAAGTGGTAGGCCATGGAAAATAATAGGGGTCAGCAGATGCTGAGGGTCATAGTGCACAGAGGTCACCAACTTTCTGCAGAGTCAGCCGCTACAGACCTCGAAACTTCATGTGGCCTTCAGATTAGCTCGAGAACAGTGTGCAGAGAGCTTCATGGATGGGTTTCCATGGCCGGACAGCTGCATCCAAGCCTCACATCAGCAAGTGCATCGCAAAGTGTCAGATTCAGTGGTGTAAAGCACATCTCCACTGGACTCCAGAGCAGTGGAAACATGTTCTCTGGAGTGATGAATCACGCTTCTCTGTTTGGCAATCCGATGGATGAGTCTGGATGTGGCGGTTGCCAGGAGAACGGTACTTATCTGACTGCATTGCACCAAGTATAAAGTCAAAAGAGGGGGGGTTATGGTGTGGGGTTGTTTTTCAGGAGTTGGGTTCAGCTCCTTAGTTCCAGTGAAAGGAACTCTTAATGCTTCAGCATAACAAGATATTTGGGACAATTTCATGCTCCCAACTTTGTGGGACCAGTTTGGGGATTAAACCCTATGGATTAAGACTGGGGTGTCACTCAAGTTCATATGCGTGTGAAGGCAGATGAGTAAAAACTTTGGGCGATATAGCACAAGTTTAATTTTCAAACATGGGACAATGTGAAATCACTTAGGACAACAATATTTTTTATTTTATTTTCAGTTTAATAAACACATCTAGATAATTTTCATGAGCTGAATTTTGTAATGCTGCTCATTTTGAACTGACCCCCCCCCCAAAAGTATGCATTTTCACTGTGTATTTGCAACACAATTTTGCCTATAAATTGAAATCAAAATTGTCAATTGAAATGAAAAGATGTTTGTAACTTGCTTGAACTGACCCTTTATCTTATGAAACACACACACGCACACGCACGCACGTGTGCTTTGCTTTGTTTCTCAGACTGATTGTTAAAGCCTGCAGTGCATAAACAGCAACTGATCATTTCACAAAACTCTAATGCAGTTAATCCTCTGGCAACACAAAATTAGGTTCCTCTGATGAGCTGAACACACTTAAAACACAGACCTGCGTGGCAATGAGAAGATGTGTGACATCTGAGGAAGAGGTATCATATCCTCACAACTACACCCCCCCCCACACCTGAAAACAATCACAGTGTAACTTCAGCAGACCCATGGGAGCAGTAATTGCGGTGATTATGCTTAAATTGATGCTTCACAGCTATTCCTGTGTCTCCTGCGTTGTAATTTGATTTTTTTTTCCTGCTGAAGTTTCTTTTAAATGCTTCCTTGGAGCTCAGAGACTAATGACTGCATGTTTGCCCAGTGAAATGTTCAATCAAAGGCTCATTAGGAGGACAGACACATTCAGCTCTGCTGATTTGATTTTTCACTTTCTTTTTTGGTTTCCCACATTTATCAATCTACAGTCCAGAGGAGATGAGGAGCCAAAGGTTTCTGATGGGTTACTGGAAGAAATATGCTTATATTTTAAGATGTCGCTGATATAGGCTGAAAATGCATTTAAATAAATGAAGTGATATAAAAGTTAGCAGGTATTTTTTTCACACAATAATTAAATCAGGCAAGTTTTTATGTATTTTTTTTTTGTGGAAATCAAATGTGCAAATATATATAAGTGTTGATTTTACAAGAGCTTGTCTATTGGATGGTTATAGAAATTAAATATAACATTTCAAAAAGCTTGCACAACAGAAAGTTATTGTCTTAATGTTAGTAAAAAGTGTACTCACAGCCACACCACCAGCACTCAGCTGGAGCCGCCTTTGCCTTCAGAGCTGCTTTGATTCTTCATGGCGCAGGTTCAACAAGGTGCTGGAAACGTTCCTCAGAGACTTTGATCCATGTTGACATGACAGCATCACACAGTTGCTACTCGTCCATGATGTGCGTCTCCTGTTCCACCACGTTGCTCTACTGGATTGAGGTCTGGTGACTGTGGAGGCCATCTGAGTACAGTTGCCGTTCAATGCCGTGCTCAAGAAACCAGTTTAAGATGATCTGAGCTTTGTGACGTGGTGTATTGTCCTGCTGGAAACAGCCATCAGAAGATGGATACTGTGGTCATAAAGGGATGGACATGCTCAGCAGCAATACTCGGGTAGGATGAACAATGGCCAGTTGGTACTGAGGGGCCCAAAGTGTACCAAGACAATATCCCTCCACCACTATACCACCACCACCACCACCAGCGTGACGCTTTGGATCCATGCTTTCATGCTGTTTATACCAAATGGGGACCCTACCATTTGAATGTTGCAGCAGAAACCGACACTCATCAGACCAGGCAATGTTGTTCCACGCTTCTATTGTCCAACTTTGTTGAGGCTGTGGAAATTCTGACCGGAGTGGTAGCTGGTGTGGTCTTCTGCTGCTGGAGTCCATCTGCTTCAGCTGCTGTGCATTCAGAGATGCTCTCCTGCATACTTTGGTTGTGACAAGGGGCTATTTGAGTTACTTTTGTCTTCCTCTCAGCTTGAATCAGTGTGGGCATTCTCCTCTGACCTCTGGCATCAAAGAAGCATTTTCTCTCAGAGAACTGCCGCTCACTGGATATTTTCTGGGTTTTTGGACCATTCTCTGTAAAGCCTGGAGATGGTGTTTGTTCAGAGATGATTAAAACCATAATTTGTAGCGCATATATTTCCTAAAAACATAATGAATTCTTTTTGTGTTAGATTTCTAGTTTATAAAGTCTGAAAAACCTTTGAGTCTAACACAGCAACAAAAATGAAACAAGAATCGATTCTGGCTTCAGATTTTGTTCCAGAAACATCTTCAACCACAGTCACATCTTTCAAAGGCTCTGCTTTCATGGCATTTGTTACCTCCTATTTTTGTATTCTTTCACTAGAAGCGCAGCTTGCTGAGCTCTCCGTCTTGCAGGTGCATTTAACAATTGACTCATGCTTAGAGTTCCCCTTCTTACGCTGAGAGCGTGCACAAAAGAAAACACATTTATGGTCGAGCCTCGGGAGGAAAAAGAGAAGCAGCTAGCCTTTAATTAGCATTTTATTGCACTTTAAAAACCACTCAAGTGCATTAAAAAGTGATCACACAGTCAAAATGGAGATTGGCTTCTTCAGTAGTGACAAGGAGGGGGGGGGGTAAAAAAAAAAGCTTGATTGTGTGACTTCACACAGAGGTAAACACATTTTGCACTGAGAGACAGTCTTTTGCACCCACCGCTGTGATTTATTTGCGATACACATGCAGCACAGTTGACGGGTTAAAATGAGTTAATATAAGTTAATAAGTTAAAAGGGGTGAGAAGAAGGTGAGTGCTGTTAAAGTGCTCCGCTGTCCTATTCGCCACCAATTTGCCACCATAAAGGCTTGCACTAAAGCAGCCTCCATCTGACATAGTGGCGTATTAGTGGTGCAAAAAGACACATAAACCACAGTGATTCACACACACAAAAGCCCCCTCGCCAAGTCTCTCGACACTCCTAATGAAGACCTGTATGTGACAGCGAGCGCACAATAAAGCACAGTGAGCAGAGTGCCAGGGCGCTCTGCCTGCAAACACTTTGCATCTGCATCAGCCGTCCGTCCTCTCAATGATTGTAAAAGCCGGAGCGGAGCCTGGAAATCAGAGAAGAAGTGCCTGTGCGTGTGTGCATGTGTGTGTGTGTGTTTCTGCTTTCAATGAATGGGATGTTCATTCAAAGAATTTAGTTGCATTTAGAAGATTGAATGTGCCTTTCCTCATGATTTGGTTGCTCACACGAGTCGTATCTGCTGTATTTCTTCTTGTTACTCAGTGCATTATGTTTGCATGAGTTTATTTCCCCTTAGAACTCAATGTGTTCCTGGAATTATTGCTAATAATTAGAGCTTCAGGCACACGGATGAAAACAGTGAGGGTATGCTGCTCTGGTCCGTGGAGCTGACACAGTGGAAGCAGAGATCAGCATTTTTCACTGATTTTTCAGTGTTTCATATTAGTTAGA
>VOQJ01021840.1:15269-25274 GCA_015052665.1 Apistogramma diplotaenia | reverse complement strand
TAACTGTTTACTGTAGCTTGCTGTCTAATTCTATTATTCTGCAGCCGAGGAGTCGTAAGAATCCCCAGGATCACCAGCGCCCCCTGCCATGAGGCAGGAGTTACCTCACTTAGTGTTTCTTTGCAGCAGTTTGATGACCGCCCAGCACAAGAAACATTACACACATACAGTTGTTGATAAAGAAAAACAGTGTTCGAACATTTTAATAGTGACATGCAGAGGGACAGCAATACTGTCTCACTGCATAGCATGCAGCACAGTTAGCGTAGTCATTGCTCAATCCATGGTGCTCGTATCTTCGTAGTATTTGAACGGTAAACGTGAAAATTCGGCGATTTTAAAAAAAATAGTATAAAAATGGTGCAGTTAAATGGAAATAACTTTAATATAGAATAAATATCAAATAAATATAACAATTTAATTTATTTTTTAATTTTGTTTTTCCATGATGACAGGTGAGGCGCTTCTTTGTTTAGACGGACTGCTTGTAAAACATTGTTTTTGCTGAAAACTGTGGACTGTGTAACAGCCAGAGCAATGGGTAAATGTGGGGTATGCTGTGAGGTTGAATGTCGCCACAAGATGGCGCTTCTCTTTTGTTGTGCATGTGGGACTGAGAGATGTGGCAGATTGTCACTGATGCCCATCGAGTTGGCATCTTGGAGCTCAAGCTCTCCTTTGTAACCAGCTGGATGCGGGATGTGCTATGTTTCTACCGTCATGTATGACCTGTCTGTGTAGAGCTGTGGAGACCTAGCGCTTGTTGGTCATAAGTTCTGCCAAATAAAGGCACTGTGTTCTGACCCGCATCGACCGTGTTTGTGAGTTATCCGAGCAAGGCTAGAGCTAGCTCTGGCTACCTTTGCTAGTGTCTCCTTCCACGGCAGCTGCCCGTTACAAGAGCCAGATACTTAGAACTAATGATAAATGCAGAGTGGTGTATAAACAGATTAAATAGAGGTGAGTGAAAAAGAAATGTTCAGTGCATCATAGGAACCTCCCAGCAGCCTAGGCCTATTGCAGCATAACTAAGGGATGGTTCAGGGTCACCTGATCCAGCCCTAACTATAAGATTTATCATAAAGGAAAGTTTTAAGCCTAAAAGTAGAGAGGGTGTCTGTCTCCCGAATCCAAACTGGGAGCCAGTTCCACAGAAGAGGGGCCTGAAAGCTGAAGGCTCCCATTCTACACTTTAGTATCCTAGCAACCACAAGTAATGCAACAGTCTGAGACTGAAGTGCTCTACTGGGGTAATATGGTACTATGAGGTCATTCTTCTGCCCTAAGTTAAATGTTGGGCACTTAGTCCTGACAGTGAGCTAAACACTGATGCAGCAATGACAGGACATGTGAAGTGGTCCTTTTGGTCTTTGCTGAGAGCCATTTTTCACTGTAAAACTGTAACAAAAAGAGAATCAAAGGAAACACATGAGCTTTGTCATAACACAAATTCATGAACAAAAACATAATGTCATGAGTCATTACAGCAATAAACTAATGAACGAACAAACATTCACATGTGCTTTAGCTAGAGCTAGCACTGACATAGCTAAAGGTTAGTAGCATTAACTTACTCTCACTCAAACTAGAAAACGGTCTAAAAGTAGAATGTTGAAGAATCAGATGGACAAGTGAGGCTGACTTCTTGGGACACAGAGCATTTAACAGTTAAACATTCACCAACTTATCTTTTAACAAATGACCTAATTTTGCTACAAATGTGAGAGACAGAACACTCCCTAACTGACATCTATAAGATGTAGCCATTTATCTACCTTTGGAATACTGCTTACCGGATGTAGCAATAATCAAGCATTAACTAGCACTGACTATGTGCTAGTTAATGCTAGTTAAATGGAGCAACTTTATTTATAGGTCGTGAGTAATGTTTTTGTTTGCCCTTATGGAAAATCTTGACTTCTGTCTTTCTGACTTGGCCATCTTCACTGAGAAAAGATGCGTACTGAGACCAAGTGTCCAGTCGTTTCTGTTCTCAAGGCTGTCTTTGAGAAGGACTACATCCCCTGGTTGTAAATATGATCCCACCACTGTCCACTTGTGATGATCTTGGAGTCCAGCAATGTATTTTTTCTGCCACCACCCCCAGAAGAGTACTACACACATCTCCACTGTGCCCTGAATGGGTAATGGCTTTCAAACTGACCAGGTCGTACAGGGGGTACGCCAACCTTTTGGGTAAGTAGCATGGTGGAGGTGAGAATAATGGAGTTACCTGGGTCTGTAGAAACAGTTGTGAGTGGTGAGTAGATTTAGTATTGCGGTGACTTTGGCCAAGAATGTCACCAACACCTCACATGTGAGCTTTGCATTTCTTTGTTCTAGCAGCATTGCATCAAGAATTCTGCAAGTGACTCCAATTATGTGCTTCCAGGAGCCCTCCATGCGTGACGCATTTGGGGAATTAAACTGCCACTTACAATCACTGTTTTTAAGATAGGCATCCATTTTGCCATTGTAACGGTGTTTCTTGTCAATTTACAGTTGTCTGCAAGTGCTCACTAAGTTTGTCCCTCAGTCCGATCTCAGTATCTAATTACAAAAAATGGTGCAATGCATTAATGAAAGTGTCCATTGATTCAGTAATTTCGATGTGAATTGAACATGTTCCATTATCATCCAACCCAGCACAGTGTCACTCTCTGGTTCAATGAGATCACAAGGTTGTTTCTGTGTCAGGTATTAATTGGAGTCAGTGAGGAAAGTGGGTAGGGCGGAACACCTCCAGTCTCATTGTGCATCTTAATAATGACAATCAAGGCATTCTATTCTATTCTAAAGTGTGGCTCAGTGGGCCACAAGGCACATAGCGCCACTGATGAGCTTGTGTAGAACGTCGACTCTGTTATGGACATAAACGTAAAAGTGTCTCTTCTCATTAAAGATGTACCCCAGAACTACCATCTGCATACGTGAGCCTGCGATAGCTGACAGCACCCACTGCTTTTAGTGGAGGCATCACAGAAAATATTTAGCTTTTTTCTCTTTGCTGCAAACAGTGGAATCAAGGTGTATATTTTGGGGATTTCAAGCTGTTGCACGTGTTTTAGGGAGTCATCTATCATTTGCCACTGTTGTTTCTCTTTTGGCAATTCAATTTCCCATTTGCACACGTCTGATGCAATGTCTCTGAATAAGGTTTGGCCTTCAATAATGACCGGAGCAGCAAACCCGAGGGGGTGATGCAAACTGTTATTAACTGACAGCACACCATGTATGGTAAAAAGCTTTTCAATGGTCGTTACCTGGAATTTGAACTGCTGCTCCATCTTCAGGGGAAGAATATGTAGCTGTCCCAAATGATTTCACCCATTGACTTTATGTATAAACAATTTTGTTCACTGGGACCTTGTTCTTGTTTTAATATATAATAATGCCTCTTCCAAGGAAGGAGAGAATGTCTACTTCTGAATCTCATGAGGGTATCTGTGATGCTATTGGCTGCAGATGAGGGTGAGCAGCAGAAGCCTCTGGAGTGGGTACTTCACTTCTGTTACCTGTGATCCAGTTGCATTTGGTTAAAGTTGGCAATGACATGGACACTTTTCCATTTACATGTTCAATGATAAAGTTGGGCAGCACAGTAGCACAGTGTTGCCTAACAGCAAGAAAGTCCTGGGATCTAACCTACCTTGGCCAGAGCCTTTCTGTGGGGGGTTTGTATGTTCTCCCCATGTCTGTGTGGGTTTTCTCTGGGTACTCTGATTTCCTCCCTGAGGATAAGCAGAAGGGGATGGATGGATAATATAGTGTATGGGCGTGCACTACCTTGTACACCAAACATATATAAAAAAGGCAGACCTAGCAAAACTACAGTTTTTCCTAAATCTAACGCAGCAGAGTTTTCAGTCTGCTGAAGCTGTTTGACCCTAAATAGCTCACTGGCAGAATTGCCAATAAGCAGTCCTTAGTATATCCAGATTAATTTCCCAATAGTTTGTGCCTCATTCTTGGAAATCTTGACTTCTTTTGAGTTTGTTTCACACCTTGACCAGGATGGTGGCTGTGCCCCACTGGTAGAGTTGCTACCTTTCCTCCGGAAGACTCAGGTTTGTTTTCCAGCATGGTCATTCTTCCTAATTGTCTAATCACTACTGGGTAAACTACATCACTTAGACCACATATGGTCCAATATACAGTTTAATCCAGCTCATCGAATATTTACAAAATTACATAATTGCCCTAAAGATCATATTCATTTCATAATTTTTCTGCATTTTCCTGCAATACCTGGCAGGTTCCACCAGATGGCACACTCCAAGACTAACCTTTGCCAAGGGGAAGTCCATCCCCTCTGCACACAAATATCCATTCTTCACATTTGGCATTGCACTGACCCCTACTTTAACAATGAATGGAGCACCAGCACCAAGGCAAGTTACTTCAAGTTAGCACAAGCCAGCAAGCCTTTCTTTGAGGGAGGGTTTCTGAAGGATTTATGGTAGCGATAGCAAGTCTGTTGTGCCCAGAGATCAAAACAAAATTTTAAAAATTTGTTTATCACAGAGAACTAATTTACAAAGACTGAGTCATGCGGAGTCATTTCAGTTCTATTCTTTACCATATTACATACATACAAAAGTAAAAAATAACACAGTTAAGCTCTAAAGTTTTATTAGAGGGATTAATTCATTTTAGTTGAGGAGTTTTTGACCACAGAGTCCATGAAGGGGACAACATGGAGAGTGGACTTCTATGACAGGCCGTCTGCTGTTTATTGAGAGGCTGAAGCTACCATGGTGTAAATTTTCAAATGTCACTACAGATGGATCGCTGAACCTGACAGGAAAAACATTCGTGCTGCTTAAAAGAATCTCATATAGGGTGAAAAGCAAAACCGTGAGTTGGATTTAATTTTCCTACTCCATCAGGAAGCCCTGTGCAGGCCTGCATTGCAGATTGATCATGTAGCAAAGTTTGTCATAAAGCTTGTTAACTTTGTACAAAGCAGTGGACTGAACATTCATCAATTCATTAAATTCATTGAAAGAAAACTGATGCTCATCACCACAACTTACTTTACCACTCTAATGCCCGCTGGTTACATTTGAGAAAAGTCTGCCAGTGAGTGTTGGAGCTCAAAGAGGTGGAAGGCGCATTTTTGGAGTTAATGGGAAACAGTTTTCCTGAACTCAGTGACGCAGACTGCCTCTGTAATTCTGCATTCGCTGTTGACATATTGACAAACATCTGAACATCAATTTGTACATAAAATGTATAGATATGTGAAAGCCTTCAACTGGCTTTATTTTCGAGTCTCATTTCCCCGGGATCATCACCATGATGAAAAATGAAGCCGCTGCTTTCCAGAAGGGATTCCATGATGGATCCAAATCTGACGGTACTTCTCTCTGTTCATAATTCCATCAATTTTCCCCAACACGACTGGCTGAAATGCAGCACCAAACCATGCCACAACCTTACACCTGGCTGCTCCCGGCTGCATGCCAAAGTATCCTTGGGCAAGATCCTGAACCCCAAGTTGCTCTCTGACGCAAGCGTTGGAGTGTGAATGTGTGTGAATGTAAACATGTTGTATAAGTGCTTTGAGTGCTGAAGAGTGGAAAAGCACTATATAAGAACTAGTCCATTTCCCATTAACCTCTGCTGTGTTTTACACATGGCTGTAGACACTCACTGTTGGACCTGACCTCCTCTGTTCATAGTGATGACAATCTGAGACAGAAATTTCACATTTGGATTCATCAGGTTAAGATCTGTAGGCTGTTGGCGTTTTTTCATAGATTCAACTAAAGTGGAACAAATTGTGTTTTTGCTATAAGTTGTTAGTAACAAAGTGTCTCATGTTTAGACACAGCACAGTATGTGCTGTTTGCTTTTGCTGAGGTGTTTTTTTAAACCTCGTAAAATGGTCACATGAGCATAGTACGAGTTGATTTTTTTAAACCTACTTAACCTTCTGTTATCTGCTTTTGTTTTCATTGCTAAACGGTAGCGCTGGGCCAACCCGGCAGCATGGCCACAGACATCTGTCCCCTGTGTTTGTTGTTGTTTGTGTTATGATGGGTGTTCTGAAACTGTAATTTCCCCTTGTGGGATAATAAAGGTATCTATCTAACACTGGTTCGTCCCGTGAGTTAGGTACTTTATGCTAATTCATAGTTTAAGTAGCTTAAACAAAAACACATGCCTCTGAAAATGGTCAGGTGCAAGGATGGGTTGAAAATGAGTGAAAAACAGCCAATGTCCAAAAAAACTTTGAAAGACCTTCAGAAAGCTGGAGGAGCATTGCTCAAGAGCACTTGCAAAATCTGGCTCTTTGGAGACAAAATTTAAAGAAATGACAGGTGACTTAAGACTTTTGCACAGAACCATACATTTTAACAGGCATTGAATTAATACTTAACAGCCTGAGCAAAGCCGCAAAACAGCAATCCTAAGCCCTCATTTAAACAGCTCCAGCAGGACAGTGTGTTAATGCTGAGAAAAGCTCCTCACAAAAGGTTTCCCTTTAAAACTGATTCTAAAAATGACAAAAACTACACAAAGTGTGGTGAGGTGTCTGCAGGAGATATCTGCTCTATTTCTCAGCAGTAAGCCTGTGTAAGAATGATTGACAGATGGGCATTTTAGACCTCCTGCTGCCACAGTGTGATAATCCCACAGGTTGCATACATTGACCAAACACACAATTCTATACTTATGCACACAAAACATTAAAAAACATACACACATTCAGATGCACACTTCAGCCACTTTCAAGCTAATCTATTCTCAGTTTAGTTTAGAGGATGCTGTCTGTTTGTGCCATTCTTAACAGCACCTCAACACAAGCGAGTTTTCGCCAAAGCCAGAAAAAAAAAGTGATTTTAGAAATCCTTCCAAAAAATACAGAGTTGGTTGACACACAGCAGGGTCTGTGCTGCAGCAAAACAGACATCAGCTGTCAGCTGCTGAAAGTCATGCAGGGCAGAAGGGACTTGATGTTTATGCATCAGGGTTTATTTTTATGTGCACACAGCCAGGTAGTAGTTCAAAACATCGTGGACAAACGATAAATCTCAGGAAGAAAGGAATCAAACAAACCCTGATTTAATGCCGATTGATATTAAATATGAAATTAAGAAGTTTTTTAACAGGATATTATTTAATTTCAACATAAATGAAATAAAAATTAAGGAATGAGGTTTTAAAATAATCAGACGCGTATGCAGACATGATTGTGAAATAAACCAACGTTTTTCTCTGTGATCTGTTTATTTCACAATGCTTGTTTTGTGTGCTTTTTCTACTTAAGAAGACAAGAGAGAAGGAGTTTGTGATTGGCTCCTTAAACAACAGAGTCTTCTGTTTGGAAAATTTCAGTTCCCAGATACAATCAAATGTTTTGGTTTCTATATGAATGAAGCCAGTGTTACACAAGTTAACTGAGAGCTCTAAGTGTCACGATACAAGGTGAAATCTAGACTCACTTGCCGGACACAGAAAAGCAGTTTAAACTGGTTTATTTTTCAAACTTAGTGAACACAGAGAGAAGACAAAAGAAGACTGGAAAATACACATTTTTCCAGTTGTCCAGTTTTAGGAGCCTCCTTTCCTGTTGGTAGGAGTGGCACCAGGTGTGTTCCCAGAGAGCTTTATAACAGTTTTATAATGCAACCTGCATGGTTAGCACTGTGTAATTAGGATAGTGAACTACAGTCCAAATGTTAAATATTGGACTGTGTTATTACACAGTAATAACAGGAGAACAATACAGAGCTTTTCTATCACTGTAATACATGCTATACTATTGTTTTGTATATAAATAAAGCTACATATTTTGCTGCTGGACACCAAGTATGTCTATGTTTGAGCTTCCCTCATGTGCAAAATTTATGCGATTAATTTATTTCAAGGAGTTATCAAAAGTTCAGACCCATAAAAATCCAATCTGATTTAAGTCTTCTCAAAAACATCCAGACAGCTTCCACCACTCTTGTTATTTGTTGATCAACTCTGCTCTGACCACATGCACTGTGATTTCACCACAGACCTTAAATTGTCCAGAGATCAAATTTTGATAGGAATGGTCATTGCTGGTGGTGATGACACCTACAACCAAGTAGTATGCAGCTGCTTTGCCACAGTGGAGGAGATCTAGTGCCCGTCACAATGGCACAAGCACAAGGGGACACAATGGGACTTCTGCTGAGAGATGTAAAAATAGCAGCCACACTGAAAATGGTCCAGTGGAGCAGAAAGGGATAACCTTCAATGTGAGATCAGCTAAATTTAAATCAGAAAAGGTTTTTGATTTCCATAGGCCTATTTCCTGAGCAAAACTTTTTGATCCTCGGTCAACCTTTCAAGCCCTCTGTCATCTTTATTCTTATGAGCCGCCACAGTGGATGAATTAAGGACTCATTACTGGACTTCTCACTGTGATGTCTTCACTTGGTCAAGAATGTCCATGAAAACTACCAACTGAATATCTACTTTCATCATGAACAATAAGGAGTAAATTACAGGGGACTCTGGAAGCACCAATACTGAATGATAAATGATGCGAACTTTCCTGCTTCTATAACAAATAAGCAAACTCCGTAACCTCTTCCAGTTCCACTTGCAGCCACGTTCGTCCGTGCTGTGATTTCAAGCTTTCCTCAGTTAAATGGACTCTGTTGTAGAGGCAGGTCGCTGCCTGCGGGTTTCAGATCACGTTATATTCAAAGAGAATATGTGGAGTATTTTGGTGTCCACATATTTGGTCACGTACAGTAGTAGTATGTATTAGAGCAGGGTCTTTTTTCACCAGTACTAACAAATTCTCTTTGTGGCTGAATTGATTTTTTCAAATGTCTTGGATTATATATCATACTCAGGCTGCTTTGGGTGACGTGGCTGGGCACAGTATGGCAATCGTTGCATAGTTTATGACAACATATGCTTTTGCACGTTACCATCTGCTCTGTAGCAGGGTCACTTCTTGAATGAATTTGTACCCGTATGAAGTTGAGGTAGACAGATGGAGGATGAGGAAATTGAACTGTAAAGCCTTAACGAGCCCTCATTAAGTAAGACAGCGTGTGACCACACAACTTCACACGGCAGCAGAGCTTGAACCATGACAAATACAGAGAATCACATGGAAATATTTCCTCATACAAAAGATAGGGAGGCACACTGGTGTGTAAGTGTGGCTTTAATGATGTATAGAACTGCCCCCCTCTTAGTTGCCTAGCAACACAGGGGATTTGTTTCTTGAAGAACCTCCTCACCAATCCATCTTTGCACAGCCCATGTTTTAACCCTTCATCCCCTGTTCCCCCAAACTGGGTAATATAAAATCTAGCATGTGCTGCGACTCTCCTCCAGCTATGTTTTTAAAATTCCCATCATCAAACTGTTTTAGCTTTAGCTTCAGTCTCTGTGATTGTGGTTCATTAGTCATGCCATTATTCCACTAAAGCTCCTTAAACCAATCCAGAACCAAATTTAAGCCAAACCCTTTCTTTATACCATCCCTACATGACCACATATGGCTGATTTTTGAAAGGAATTAAAATGATGTCAAGTTGTTGTCTTGGGGTCATGTGAGTGGACGTAAAGTATCTGTCCTTTCAGAAAAGCATTGGTGTTATGAGACTCATCACTGTGGATGACACTTGCCGTCTCGTCCATCCCGTCATCACCTAACAGTCCAGTTTGTGTTTAAACCGCACACTGATACAAAATAGCAAAACATGCACACACACATATATATCTGCTTAACCCTCTCACCAGAAAAAACAAACACTTGCCTAAAATCCTTGTGATACAATGTCCTATGGTGTCTGGCAAAAATACATTCACATCTGTGGGTTGTGGGGGCAGGATCAGGAGAGATTGGTCTTATTCTTGCACATCTGGATTGGGAGCTTGTTGATCTCAAGAGTTTATTGAGCACTCACTGAAAATATGTCTCAGATTCCCCCCCCCCCCCCCCCCCCCCCCCCCACCCCCACACACACCCCCCACACACACACCACAATTTTTTTTTTTTTT
>VOQJ01021839.1:36378-55953 GCA_015052665.1 Apistogramma diplotaenia | reverse complement strand
GCTGTGTTTCCAGGACAGAAAAGAAAGAGAAGTTCACTCAGAGATGGAGGAAGAGGAGGAGAGGAAGCAGAGAGGTTAGACTTAAAGGTAAGAACTGCAGAACAAACTGAGCTACACTAACTTTGTGTGACTCAAAGATTGTATGAAAATCCTGCAGTTCAGTGCTGATAAACAGGTCAGCTTTCTGTACTGTATTTACAGTAAAGCTCTGTGTTGGTGCTCAGAGGCTGTTCATGCTCACAGTTACAGGAAGTGAAGCAGAGATGAGTTTGAATCAAAGCTGCTGATGCTCAGATTCATTCACTGAATCCAACATTTATACAACCTGATACTTTTACTTTCTTACTCTGAGTACATTTCAGAGCCTGTACCTTTTTACTTTAACTTAAGCAAAGAAGTTGAACCAGTACTTAAATTTTACCAAAGTGGTTTAACACAAGTACTTGTACTTCTATTTAAGTACTACAGAATGATAGAAACCACTGGCAGCCCTGGGACAAATTAAGTACTTTTTTAAAAAAGATTATACCTTGAAAGGGCTTAAGTGTTGAACAGAAGTGGTTGATTCTTGAACCCTGTGTGGACAGCATGCTCTCCCCATGTTTGTGTGGTTTTCCTCTTCCTTCTGCTTTACAGAGACATGCATCCTGTGTCTGAGCGTGATTCTGTGGCTATCAGGACCAGATATGATTAACTCCAACCAACAGCCAGTTAATGAATGAAAGCACAATGAATTGCTTTGAATTAACACAAACCTATTTGAATTCATTTTACTGATTTTTTTAAACATTTGAAACGTACTAAAGTAGGCTTGCTTAGTCTGCTTGGTAACTCTAAAAAAATTAAACTAGTCTTTGGCCGCATTAGTTATGTTTTCCATTTGTGTCTTTAATTATAGGATGAAAACATGTTGACTATGATTGACAGAACAGCAGCGCCGGTAATCGTCTCACTCATTACTGACTAAACAGCTTTTAAAACAGAGGTCACGTCACGATCACTGAAAGCATCTGTTAGTGTTCAAATTTAAAATCCATTAATAAGATTCCTTCTTCCTTCCTGTCAGGCCCGAGCACACAGTTCACCCTTTAGTCCACTAGAGTGTGTAGTGGAGCCCTCTGCGTCCACGGGAGTGCATCATGTCAAAAGAGGAATGTTCATACAATAAGGGTCTGTCTAAGTAGCTCCGCTATAGCCTCGGCGAACCACACGGACAAACGATTGTCAATGGACTATTTGAGACGGATTTCAGTCTGCTTCTGCGACGGTTCCCTGCGTTTCGGGTGTCTGGGTTTTTTTAAATACTTGTTTGCAACCAAATTCCTATCCGGATGGAAAAGGAAAGCCACAAAGAGAAAGGACTAATTTCCAAAAACAAAATGCCGTGAGTCTTGAAGTTTAGTGGATTTTGTGTGTTTGGTTTCTTCTCTTTTTGCAGCCGGTCGCTCTCACTCAATTTATAGTCGTTAATGTGCTCTTGGACTTGGATTTAATAAGAGCGCTTCAATATTCAGATAAAGTAAGCTGAAAATGTAGCTGCTAGGAATATTCCGTCAGTGAAACTGAAGTTGTGCGTGCCGTGGTTTTGAATTATCTGAGGGATTCATATTGAATATAACCTATTTATCTGTGAGCAGAGCGCCAGTCGTTAAGCAAGAGCGGATTCATTCCAGCTGCGGAGCCTTTCATGTTTGTAAATCATTTCACGTTTAATTATAAGCTGACAGAGCCGATCCCCCGAGGAAAACTAGTACATTTCTCTAACTTTCAGACTTTTAATGCATGTTTTTAATCCACGTGGAGCATAGCGTGATTTTATATGGCGCGTATCTTACTTTAATCTTTTATATCGTATCGTTTCCCATCAGTTTGACGAGATAATTGTGTCACATTTGAACACATTTACAGGCCACATTGACTCTTGCTCTCAAGTGACTAAGTGAATGCAGCCGAGTGTTCTTCTTTATGGGATCGTTGCGGAGTCTGTAGTTCGTCTCGTTTTCTTCCATGCCCGGACTGTGGTCCAGTATAAGCTCAGCGGACCTCAGTCTTTATAAACTTGTCAGGGACTTGCGGGCATGGGAGAAGCGACCCCCGCTCAGTCTGCTGCAGGGACATACGTACCCATGTTGGGTGTTGGCTTAGGAGCTATGCCCGGTGGGGTCAGCAACGGGCCGGTGATGGCCACTTCCAGGGGCTCTGCGGTGCCACAACTGCACAACGCCATAGTGGAGCGTTTACGCGCCCGGATAGAGCTGTGCAGGAGGCACCACTCTACCTGTGAGAACCGCTACCAGAGAGGTCAGGCCGAGAGCTCTGACCGGGAGCACGAGAGCACGCTTCAGCTGCTCAACATAGTCCACCAAGGTCCTGGGAACCGCAAGACAAAGGGCAGCCGGGGATCGAACCAGCAACCACCAGAGTACAGCAGAGCTAACGGCGAGCGAAAGGGCTCAGATGGGGAGCAGAAGATCTCCACGCGCATAGCGGTGAGTTTTGTTTTGTTTTTAACATCAATGATTAAGACTATTACAGTGAGGCTTGTGGCAATGATGACGAAACTGTAATGATGATGAGAGTGGCAATATGTTGTGATGAGGATGAAACACCTAAATTTATGGCCACACTTTCAACACTCAGATTTATAGAGATGTTTTTACCAGTGGTATGTTAAAATCAGATAGGCGCTACGGTCCTCAGATAATTTATCAGTAAATATTTCTACAATAACTGCTGTGACTATTAATGGACCAAAAGTTAAACTTACAAGGCAGCCATATGCACACCAGCCAGCACAACAGGCATGAAACGCTCAGAAAGTCTAAGTTCCTGATTAAAGGGGCCCTTGAGGTAGATGACATGATACAGCAGCATTACGCTTGTTTGCAAAGCAATCCAGTTTGAGGAAATGGTTTTGGGGTCATTGGGCCATGGGGATGTTTTTCATTTACTGCAAACCTGTACTGTGCAGCTGATCCAAACAGAAGGATGCAGATGCATTCTGTGGTTTGTTTAACCCATTTAATATGCACTGTTGTTTTATTATGTACACACAATTCCTTTGTTTCACATGAATTAAAACAAGACATTTTGGGCTCCTGATGTTTTTCCCCACTAACAGCAGAGCCTCACAAAGAACCTAGGTAGGCAAGATGGGAAAACCTGAATGTGCTTTCTGTCTGCTTGGTAGTGCTGATAGGACTGACTTCCTGTATGGCATCTGTTAAGGGAGCAGTCACTGAGATGTGAGATTTATTTAGTTGTTTTCTTTCATTGGGCATGGGGGAGTTCAGCTTCTGGCCTATTACTTCTCAAGCAGCATTTCAGTATAATGTCAAAAGGGTGAAAGCTCACAGATGTTCTTTTTCTAGATGTGATGAGGTGCCTGATGGAAAAATAAACAACATAATATGTATTTTTCCAGTAAGGCTCTAAATAGGCAGTAATGATTGTTCTGTAATTGCATTTATTGCCATCGGTGGAACTGAGCATGCACCGGCATGTCATTGAGTTGCTTTAGTTTATGATTGAGCAAGACATTCACATGCAAGAGAAGTGGATTCTGCGTGGGTTAGTGTTGGGCTAGAATGCAGTTTACCTCTCGGCTTTTGACACATTCATGCTGTTAGGTACAGTAGAGCGACGGCAGTGGAACACGATGAGAGACAAGACACAACTTCATGGATTATACTGAGTGTCTAAAAGAGGTCAGGGAACATCATTATCATGTACGGTTTCATTTTTACTGACTCTGGAGTAACATGTTCTATTTAAAACTGATGAGTGCAGCAAGATGGTGAGGAGGAAATGAAGTCCTGGCGTACATGTTTATATCAACCCTCAGGTTAATGTTTTCACAACTTATAATGATCGGGTGGAGCACAACTGCAGCTATTGCACAAATCCTGCTAATGCTCATATACTGCATCCATACTGGTGAGAGGTATCGCTTAAATAAAAACGAGTAGATTAAGGAGAACAACTCGTGCAACCAAGAAACCCACGTGTTTATTATCTTCCCTGGGCCTAAAGACTGAAAGTTGTTTTGAATATTTTTAGGGTTCTGCAGAGTTCACCATAATACATTCTTCAGAATTAAAAAAAGCGAGGCATTTCAAATGGCCACATCTGTGCATGTTATTGAGTGTTCACATTGGAATTTGAAATGTATACCGAGTTAGGGGCAAACAACACAATGGATTATGACTGGCTGGGAGTGCAGAGCGAGCAGCGGCGCTTAACAACGGTGCTCATTGAGACCAGATTAACAAAGGATATTCTTTTAGATGAAATTGGAGAAATCTGAAAGAAGAGATGAGAGCATACTTATCGACTTGGAAAATCATTTTCCTTAATGCGTGGATGAACTCATTGAAAGCCTTTGGATATTCATATTTTAGATTGGTTTTTTTTGTTTTTTTCCCCTTTCATGGCCATTTTTTTCAGTCTTTTCCTTCATACCTGTATCAGAAAATGCATTCAGCACAGAAATAGGTCACACAGTAGAGCTTACAAAACATTAGCCCCATATTACAATGAACAGACATTCAGTTTCATCAGATCGGGATCCAACAATCATCTTACATTGTCTGTCAACGATACAGATAGTGAGCACAAAAAATGAAAGGCTTAACAAACAATGATACAGTCTTGCTGCATACTAGCATGCCGTGTATTGCCATGCTGTATTATCATGTGTTTAACAAATGGCTCACTAAGCACCTTCTTGATAGATTTGCCGGCCATGAAGCCGTTTGAACCACAAGGTCCCCGTATAAATGTTTAGAGCCACTGAATACATTTCCTGCGTGTGTTTACTTTAAGTCAAACAGGCCTTGAAAAAGCAGTAGGCGAAGGATGCCTGGTGATTAACAGTGTTATGTGGACGGGGAGGATTTTGTTATTACTCAGTCTTGTAGTGACAGATCTGGGAAGTAGACTCATAAAGCAGCATGCACACTACGTCCTCGTATGCTGAATTGTTTTTCTTATTATCTGAAACTCTGTTTGTCCACCACTCAGGTATTTTGTAAAAGCTGCGGCGTGAGTCATCCTGGTCAATTAGTGGTTTAAAACAAAAATCATGTAACCACAGCCAAATCTAGCCAATCAGTGCTGGTCGTCTATCCTATTTCCTGTGACTGTGTGCTGTTAACCCTGCAATAAAGGCGCAAAGCCAAAATATTATTTTGGCTTTCTGTGTTAATTTGGCACAATTATCTTGGCAAACCGAGTGCAAATTGGCAGTTGTAGTTGTTTGGACTTTTAAATTTATGACATTTATTCTACAAGCTAGAGGGGTGCATAAAACCGTTTCATTTGGCCATTTTAAAGCTTGGAAAGGAAACTAATTTCCGCTCTTCAGGATAACCCTTTTTTTACTATGAAAATGGCAAACATGAGGGCTTGTTGTAATGCTGGGGAGTGGTTGGAGCAGGCGAAACAAACCCAGTTATGTGTGCTTTCTATGATGTTCCTAACTTGAAGGTCACGACCCCCACAAAGAGCTTGTGAGGTTAATCTGAGGGATTGCAGAGTGATTATTAGGACAGGAAAGGGGAAAAAATACTAATCAAAATGTTGTTTACCCTCTGAGGCTTTGAACTAATTTAGTTTGTAGCACAAATGCTTGTGCAGCACTGCGCATTTGAGTTAGTGCATCATCTAGATGCCTCTAATCCCAGCAGAAGATTTTGCAACTAAACTCTTTCTTGCATATTGTAGCAGTAAACTACTACATAGGGCAAAATTGAAGGTTAATATTCTCTATTAGAAATAAATCATATTGAGTTGTAAAAGCTTGTACATCGTCTTGCCATCTCTCACTAACAACTCCATTTTCTAGGTAAGCAGCGGATTGACAGCTTACTAAAATATCACACAGGAAAGAAATTCCTTGCATTTATTTGTGGTCGTGTATGATGGAGTGGATATTGTGTGCATGTGTGTGACTGCGGGATGGGGTGTGTGCTGCGTTTCCTGGCATACCCTGTTTGGCTGTTGAACAGCTAGAATGAGATGCCGGTGGTCTGATCCCAGCCTGGCTCGGTGGTAATGTGAAACAATTAGCCCAGGTCCGTGGGGGCCACCCACTGTGAAGCCCGCAGCTCTACCCAGCTCCGTGGATGCAGAAAGGGATCCATGTTCATCCCGCAGATCACTTCCACGTTGTCATGGATAGGATACAGTTTTTCTTCTAGGAGCAGCGAGCTGCCAGTTGGTCTGAATGCTGAATTACTTTAAGTCTCCTGTAGTGCCGAATGGAAATTCTGTGGGTGCCGTTTATTGACAGCACGGCTACACTTTAAGCCTGATGTGATTAAGCTTGTCTCATTGTGTAGACTGTTAGCTGCTAGATGAGTTGAGCATCTCATAGTGCTGATTCAAAGACATTAAGATAGGCCCCCATATACTGTAGTAAAGCCATCTGTTAATCTCCTCTTTCTATTTGGGATTAGTCGTCATTCCAACTTGTGCTTCAGTTTTACTTATGTGTAGAAATTAAAATGGATTTAAAATGTCCTATTATTACATATTTAGTTGCTATAATAAACACCTACCTTTAGAGTGTTTGTTTTCAAAAGATGATTTGAAAGACGGGGCAATTTAGTCAGTAGGGTGTTTATTGAGTAGGTGTATTATTTATTTCATAAGTTAATCATGTGACTTATTGTGTAAATGCTGAAAATGTGGATGGATTGAAAGTTTATTTTAATGCAAACACTAAAGGTTTGATATAAAAGCTTAATCTAAGAAAGAAATACCAATGAGTACAAGAATAAAATTACACGCTCAAATGTTTCCAAGTTCATTACAGGCAGTAATGACTTCCTCGTGCAGTCGTCTACCAATTATTGGATGAATTTGCTCTACGATCAGATGGTCGGTGGATTGATTCCCCGGCTGCTCCTGTCTGCATGTCAAAGTGAGGTGTGTGTGTGTGTGTGTGTGTGTGTTAGACAAAGTGCTCGTAAAAATCGGTGTGATTGGGTGAATTTGCTTGTAGCTTGTAGCACTTTAACTCCTCAGAGTAGAAAAGTGTCATATTAGTAGCAAACCATAGATTCATATATAGATACGTTTGTTGGTTCTTGCTACATTTTTGCTCAGAAAACATGAAAGCAGCCTTTTACAGTTAAACATTCAGATTTACTGTCTTATGTAATAAAACTTGAGGCATGTTACACAGTGTTCTGGACACAGCAGAGCATATCTGAGGGCAGTTCATACATTTTCAGCACTAAGCCGATGCACTCAGGCACATGCTGTTTTCAAGGAATGTGGGATGTGGTATGTTAATATGAAACAAGGCTAATGCTGTGGCTTCCTAATTTTTTAGGGGTATTACTCTAGGACATTTGTTGTAGTTAATAGCTACTGTATCATCCTTTGGTTAAATTGTGCATGAGATTAAAGTCTGTGGTAACATTTTATGATAACATCAGCTTACATACATTCTAAACAACTTTCTGCTCATAAATTTTGTCAGTGATTGCTGTGTCCTCGAGGGAGTGCGGGATACAAGCTTCAACAAGTTTCTGTTCTGGTATCCCATGAAAACACCGGATTTTTACCAGATTTTTAAGTGGCACAAGGAAAGTTCATAGATGAGTGACATTTCTCAGAGGAGCTTTATTTTTAATCTCTTTTGATTTTGTGAGCATATTTACTGAAAATGTCATAAATTCCTTTTAGTCTCATAAGCTGCAGATTTGAATATTATACAGTGTCATGATGTCAAGATATTCAGCACATTGCTAGTTCTGGTCTGATGATGTTTGCAGATGTCAAATGAAATTTTAAGTGGATGTCCAAGAGATAATTTTTTTTGATTTTTGGAGAAATCTTTGGCGCTAAGTAGTTTTGTAGTGTGTTTGTCACTGCGTCCAGGAGATCTTTTTTGTTTTTTTGCTTGGTCTTTCTTGTCTGTCGAGCCACGGTAGCTGTTGCTGACTAGCAGCTCCAAACAGTCCTGTTGGTGCCAGAAAACATGCATCACTTCCTGCACACCAGTGGATTTTTCCCAGAAAGGACCTATGAGACACTCAGGTTTTTATGACAACAGATGCTGTAAAAGCTCTCATGAGTTGAGTGTAAGTTACTTGTATATCAGATAATTGTGAGCAGCTTGGCTCAGTTGTTCAGTGCAGATGCAGAGAAAAAGGTGTAATGTGTAATGGTCAGCTGATGGTCCCAGTAAAGATGGGAACAGCAATGAACAAACGGCAGAAGACTTGTTTTGATTACATGGTGCTTAGATGTTTAAAAGAGAAAACATATTAAAATTAGATTTATAAATAAGAGAAGGCTCAGCAAATCTAGTGTCATGCAGCAGCAATGTGTTGGAAATTGTAAATCTGGGACAACTCTGTACCTGGCAAGATTTGCAGTGCCTTGTCCTCCTTTAATGAGCACACTCTTCTCTGGACTAATTTATATTTTGTTATCCAGTTCCACACTACCAGAGAACACACAGGAAATAAAAATAAGAAGACAAAAGCAAAAAACATTATCAATGAAGAAAGATTTTCCAGACATCCAGCAGGGCAGTCGGGGTGTGTGTAAAATCAACTAAATTTATGGATCATGGGTTATACGGCATCCCCAGTAGCAGTGTCTTAAGTGAACTTCACTCCTCTCGCTGTCTCATCCCACTCCCCTTCTCGTGCATACTTACACTCACACACACACACTGACACACAAACAAAACCCACTCTGCTGCACGCGTCCTTATGTTTTATTCAGGAGCCTATGGAGGCTGTGTCTGCCTTTGAAGAGTGCTGCAGAAATCATGTACAAAACCTATCTCGCCCTTTTTGAGGGTTGATTCAGTGTAAGTGGGTACATGCTCAGAAGAACATGCTCTTTTCAAAGTCCAGGTAGGCTGGGTCTTACCTGCCGCTGTTTGAGGTTCATAAATGTCTGACCTTTAGGATAAATCTATCCTTTAGTTGTACAGGAGCCATTGCCAGCTAAAAGCCTTTCTTCCATAGACGCATGCTTACTATCCTTGGCAGTGGTCCCCAGTGTCAAGAAGAGCTTGCAAGACAACTTCTTTACCTTTGGTTACCATGCAAACAGTGTAGAGAATATATGTGGTCAGCATCGACTTTGCAAAATCGGTGTCCTGGTGGTCCAAATTTTGTTGCTTTTGTGTTGAATCTGCTAATTTATACTCAGTGTAGTAATGGATAATACGTTATGACAGTATATGTGTTTGTGTTTGCTGCATCTCACATAATAGAACTGGCTGTGATGTCATATGTTTAGGTCTCAGGCAATCAGATCATTTTATTGAATAGAAAAGTAACCGCGTAAGTGCTTAAATAATCTGTTAAGCATAAATTGGTAGAACGTCCGTGAGCCTCATCTTACCGTTAAATTAATACTGTTTTGCAGCATTCGTGTGAAATCAGAAAATTCTGTCAGAAATAAAAATCAGGTTGTTGTTATGATGATGCAGCTGCTCTATAATAATGCAGCACACAAGATTTAACAGCGTGATTAATAATAATAGAATACAGTCTGATTACAGCAGTAAATATGTTTAATTACATTGAGCCGTCAAAGTGTCTCACGCATCCTTTGTTTACAGTTTGCAAAGTAAAGGAGTGGCAGGCAGAGGGACAAAACGCTGAGGTCCATCTTTAAAAGCTTGCTGTTCCATCTATGATCAAACCAGTATCTTCCACTGCATGTGATGGGGCCACACCTTTAGCCCCTCCGCTGGTGCACATTTTATATTTACACCATATTTATTTAAAAATACACCTTGCGATATAATACATTTACATAAACTACACTTTGCCCCATTTTTGGAACTCATTTTCAAAGTTGTTTTTATTTTTCTTGTCGATATGTCAACAGCAAATTAGACTCTGCAATAGACCCTTATGAATTTGTGTAGATACTTGTTCCGTGTTGTGAATATAAATTACCCGGTACTGACTGCGTTCATGCGAGCGAGCATTTCACTGAGTCGAAATGCCTCCAGTCCCAAAGGGTTTGGATTAGAGTCCCCACTGTATCCCTTTGTTGTCGACTTCTGCTTTCAGCATGCTCCCAGTTGTTACCAACACATTGTTTAAATTTCAAGCATTACGCCGACCTTGAGATCCAAAAAAAAGAAAAAACCTCAACTATGTTATTGAAGTCATTGGGGAATTTTAGAAGGACTAATATATTAGTCCTCCGTTGTAGCTATTAAATCCACATGAAAATGAAGATTTCATGGCTTTTCATCATGTGGAATCTAGACAGAAGAGTAGGTATCAAGCTTGGGGCAACCACTTAGCAGGCAAGGACCATGTTTATGTGCTTTTGTATCTTCAGAGGGGCCTTGCAGAGGTATCCGTTCATGCCTGATGTGATTTCTTCTGCTGAGAGAGCTCTTTGAGGTTTGTCAAGTTTTTCCTGCTTGACTTAATTGAAGGGAGGGCAGGATTGTGTGAGTGGGGGGAAAAAAGAGAGGGGGTGGAAGGTAATGCCTTGGAGTGTCTTTCCACGAATACTTTGCTACCCAGAGCTGAAACTGGAACCCTGTGGGAACAAGCTTGTTCAGGTGTATTTCATGTGCAGTGCACTGAAGGTGAATTGAGGGGATGAATTGCATTCACAGCAAAACACAAGCATTAGTTTGCTGTCTTGTTTACAAAAGAACGAGGCTTAGAAAACATGGCTCTTTAGCCCAGTAATATCAGCATTTGTTTTTGGAAGTTGTATTACGGGCAGACTTAACGACCACCATGCTTTTGTTGTCGATACGTCTGTGTTTGGAAAAACAGGAGCTTATCTACAACTGTTCTCATACTTATCTGACAATCAGCCACCTGATATGCCAGAGTTTCCTGGACTTGTTCGAGCTTCTGTTGTAAACAGATCTGATTATCACAGTTGCTACAAGTGAATTGGGTGTGGAAGTCCATTTACGTTATCATGTTAACACAATATATTCTTCTTCACCCCGCTGAAGCTCTTTACTCTCGCCTTACAAGGTTTTAAAGGTTTTACTACACAGTCTATTTATCAGACAGAATCGTTTGCTGAAGGGAAACATTCAGACTCACTCATTTGCTAAGCAACTGTTGTTTTTCACAGCAAAACAGCGATATTTGCAGCAACATCCTATCCTCCCCAGAGTCATTAACCTCTTCGGGAGCTGAGAAAGTGGGCTCCTGATGTCACTGGCAAGCCCCTTGCACAGAATGCTGGGTTAAACCGGGAGGGGGGAGGGCCATGCTAGATCAGAGTTCAGGCGTGTTTACATTACAGCTCAGGATATTTCTCAGAGCCTGGCCAAGCTGCTGAAGTTCCCAGGCTCCAGAGTTGCAGAGTGCTGAAAAGAGGCACAAGCGCTCGCTTATTCTTCTATCCTGCACTCTCCTGTGCTCTGGGGTCGAAGTCATAGTTCAGCTCCATTTGCATTGTGGTTATGCTCTGTTCTTTGCTGCACTTGTCCTTAGGGGAGTATTATAGATGTGAAATACAAGCGAGGTGAAAGTCAACAACTTAAATTCAACACATGCAAAGAAAAAAAGTACATTACTTTTTTATCTCCTTGTTTTAGGTAAAAAGTCTCAGCTGCTTTTCCTCACTTGCTTTAATCACAGTATGTAACAAATAGACAAGAGGAAAACTACATTTAGGTTAAACAGTTCCTTATGTACTCTTATTTAGTGCAGCCTTTTAGATCAGTAGTGTAGCTGTATGCACTAAATTAGGTATGCAAATAATAATATAGTTTAAATGTTACCGTTAAAATAAGTCAGTCCGGTCCAGTGCAGTGTTGCAGGATTGTGTCTGGGAATTTCATGTTTGCCATTATTACTTCACCCTGTGTTATAACCAGCTGGTTAAACAGTATAATTAGTGTGGGAACTTTGAAGAACCCTGGATATTTATTCATAGTTCGGAACGTTTCTTTTGGTTATGGCCTGGGAATGTAACATTGCTGAAAGGAAGTCCAACTGTGCAGTGAAAGCGAAGACCAAAGCCTCAGTTTAGCCAGTTATTTGGAAGACAAAAGTAAAAGAGTAAACTCTTTGTCGTTAACATCCATCACATGTTTGTCTTTCCCACAATGTCTCAGACTGCGAGACCAGCTTGTGTGGAGCATCAGATAGGTGTCTAGAGGGGGAACATAGATGGTCTTGTTTCTTGCCTCTGCTCCGCCAATAAAGTTGAGAAGTGGCAGCTGGAATGTTTGCCTTATTGCTCTGCTGTGGTGAGGTGTCACGGTGCTGAGCTATGCTTTGGCGCCTGCATGCTCTCCACCTTGCCTAGAGGCGCACAGACATGGCTGCTGCATCTGAGGCATACACGTGAGGTGAAATCAGGGGAGGATCTCTGGTTTCTCTCTGCACTGTTGAATCATCGACGGTAACATTTCAACATTGCTTTAACACGTTTTAACACTTTGCTTCATCGGTAGGTTGATTGCAAAAGTTCATTCCAAAGGGAGCTGATTCTAAAATGTGATTAAACGTACACCATGTTATACAAAGTGAATCTTTTATCTGCCGTTTCCGTGACAAGTGAGAGAAATCTGTTTTCCTTCCACTAAAGGAGCAAAAAGGCGGACTTACAGGCCATAAAAGAGCCGTGCTTGGATGATGGATTGGAGGACATCTGCTTTAAACTTCAGCTTTAGTGCAGGTCTTTGCTTAATGCCAGCCAAATTGCTCAGGTTTTGTGTGGTCATTGACTTGATTTGCCCCAAAATGCATAACATGGCAGCTGTGTGCGTAAAGCAATGAGAAAAAGGGAAGTTGAGGGAGGCTCTAACTACTACTGGCTCAGTCAGTGGTTTCATTTTCAGCTTCTTCTCCATGGTTGCTGCCTTTGTACATAAAGCTTTTATCTAATTTTCCCTAAGAAAGTACAGAGTGCATTTTATCTGGGAAGCTTAAGGGGAGTGGTGGTCTAGAGGATAAGAAGCGGGTTCATCACTGGTTCGAGTCCTCAGACTGGCATCGCTGCAGGCTCCTGAGCAAGGCACGGCCCCTCCCCCAAGGTTGTCCCAGGGCGCCTTTCAGCTGCTCCACATTGTGGTGTGTGTGTGTGTGTGTGTGTGTGTGTGTGTGTGTGTGTGTGATGGGTTAAATGCAGAAACAGCATTTCACTGCATGTATGTACATGTGACAAATAAAGCTCTTCTTCTAAGCAATTAAGTTGTATCCTGTAACTATGTGGGATCAGCTTTTAAACTTATTTGTAGAACAGATCCAAATGAAGCAAAATGTCTCCATAAAGCACATGTAAGCACTTAAAAATCAGTTCATACTTTGATTGGCCTTTACATCCAGCAGTTGTCTGCACAACAATAAGTTCTGATTAAATATTTGTCTGACTGCATTTGGCACAAGGAAGTGCTGCCTGAGAACGATCATTAATCAATGAATTATTAAACTTCGGTGTTACATTTTTCAGTCGGGAAAGCTTGCAAAGACAATACCAAACCAAATTCAAGTACAAAGAGAATATGATCTAGACACAGCAAAACATAATCATTCACATAGCAGGTGATTGGTGGAATGAACTCCCTCTGAATCCTGGCTGCTTTATTGTTCTGTTAAATTAACATGGCAGGTGATCATTTAGCAAGTAAAGGCTCATTCTGCTGGCCTCCTGCTTGGAGAGAAAAACTGTGATGCTGCATTCCTTTCATAGCTGATAGTGAGAAAGTGGGGTTATTATGTGTGCGCATGCATGATAACAAGGAGGAGAAAGAGAGAGTGAAAAAGAACATTCCTTTCTCACTCCCACTCTCTACCACCACACCCCCATCGCTACTCGCTGCCACCCCACCCCCAGTTTCCTTCCTGTGCTTTTTTTAGTCTATTGGATGTTTTTCCCACATCCGGCAACAAAGCCAGCCTTTTTATGCCATAATCTAACAGCATGGTGTTCTGCGGTTCAGTTTATACACAGGCATGGTCAAATGTAATAAATTCATTGACTTTAAATAAACCACTCTTGCTTAGGTAGCCTCATAAGGTTGAGTTTTACTCTTAAAGAACTTTGTCTTCTACTGCAGAATATATCCTGTAACCGGTGCCTTCTGCAGCTCTGTGATACAAGTCTGTGGCACTACAAGGGGGGGGACTTTCAAATTAATGATTATTATTTATTAACTTTGTACTAGATGATTGGTCAGCTGACATACGGACCATAATTTTCCCTAATTTTCAGACACATTGATTGATTTTATCTGAAATGTTTTTACAGCCTTAATATCATTATTATCAGCCCCAAACTGAAAAGGTAAGGGCACAACTACAAACTGCACTTGGAGACACTTTTCAGGTTAATTTGCTGGCACCACAGTTCTTCTGAAGCAGAAAAAATTCCTAATGCTCTTGTTGGAGGTACATTTTATCGGAACAACCTTTCAAAGCACTGATTGGAATACTGACACACGTCTCTCTGCGTCATTCCCATTGTGATTCCCAGTGAATTAAGTCCCTTGTCAAGAAGGAAATTCCCCCACTATTGTGCTGCCTCGGCTTAGACTGCACCAGCAGGCTCATCTGTTTTGCCTGGAGTAGTCAAAAAGAAGGGAAAAAAACAGCTGTCTAGTCAGTGAGGGGACGCTTTGCCAGTTGAGCTGTGAAATCCACACAAGTAAGCAGGATAATCTCTTTCACCCAGACCAAGTATCATATCCTGTGATGGAAATGCGAATCATTCTGTGCACACAGCCTTGACCTATCGAGGTGTAATTTCATCTGACAGCAGCATAAGGTATGGTGAGATATCCCAAATCTCATCACACTGGTGCTCAGTGAGTACAGTATATAAAGGTAAGGAGCAGCATTATCACATATTTTCATAACTGTGTGGAATTTCTTTTATAAATGTTTCAAAAATAAATCTCACAGTAGCCCGGCATCATCATGATTTACTAACTTCTGTCCACTTATGATATTGCCTGTGAGTAGGCACAGGGCGCGGGGCCAGATTCTGTGCAGCCCTGCTTTTTTCAGATGCCGTGGTGACGGCCATGTGGCTTCCTTGCTGGAGGTGTTTTCTTTTTGACGGTTCAGTCTGTTTAGTTAATGTTACTTGTACGTTTAGTGATTTGCTCCCGGACATCCCCCACTTTAGTAGCAGCTAAATTGTAGTTTTTATGGAAGATGTTCTCTCATAAATTAAATTTGCCGTACTTATCAGAGTAAGGACAAGCTGTCCAGAAGAGGATCACATGATCTTCTGGAGTAGAGTCTCACTCTATGATCCGAATCACAATTCTCCCCCCAGATTTAGTCAAACTCATGTGATCACATTGATTACCTGTGCATGTAGTTGTCTCCTTCCCAGAGCCCACCGCAGAGGCTCGACGTCCAGATTTCTGCACCCGCTTTTCAGGATTTTTCCCATCAGGCTGCGTTCTGCTTAAAAAATAATTTGGCAGATTTCTGCTACAGCAGTACTCAATGTTTTTGTTATTTAGTGTCGTGTCTGGCAGAAAGACTCCGGTGTCACCGTCCTGGACTGTGCCGAGCGACTATGGTCTGTTATCACGTAATAGAGATCATGACACCTTATTCTGGTACAGAGTCTTAATGAGCTCGGTGTGGCAGCTCCAAGCAGCACATGAACCAGTTCTTCACCTGCTGCAGGTACTGCTTGGAGTGATTCTCCAATTTACAATCACAGGCTGTGACAGATGCAGTTTCTGCATGTGCACAGTGGAAAAAGTGAAGTAGGTGGGCAAGTGCTTTAAAGCTGCAGTCTTTCTAATGGGCAGCATGGAGGGACTCCTCTGTTGGGGAAAACAGGGGTCACTAGGTTTTATGCCTTAATCAGTACAGCAAAATATTTGTGTTGTAAATTATTATCCCAGTTATTTAAGCAACAAAGAAGTTTGCTTTGAGGTGAGCCTACCATGTGACTGATCACTCGCTACTGTGAGAGCACAATGTTCCCTAGTTTCTCAGTCGCATCCAGCTTGAGGTTTCAAGATGTGCCTTCACTAACAGTGACTGTCTTTTATATACAGTATATGCAAAATATCTCCCCGTGAGCAGAAGGACTGCTGCAGTTTAAGATGGTTAAATTGGAAAAATCGGAGGGTGCAGGTTGTGTGTGAGCTGGGCTGTGTTGCAGGTGTCGCTCATATTGCAGGAACCTGAAAGTGTGCAAGTCACAAAAAGCAAGTCCTCATAATGTAAATCATTCAGTTTTAAGGTGAGGACATGTTGCAGTGTTAGAATTAGGGTAGTAGTATTTATAGTTGGGCTGAGAGAGTCCAGGCTCCTGCGTGTTTGTGTAAACATGTACTGTGTGCTGTAGTCGTCAGACTTGGACATCTTATTCTGAGAATTGTTTTGAGAATTGACAGGATACCTGGAGGAGATTTTTTTTGTAACTTTCCACAATTGTCGTGATCAGCATAAATCTGCTTAATCAGCCTCACAGGAGGTGCCGTTTGAATAAACCTCTGTTATCGCATCATGGGAAAGTACTTTTTCCCCTCCACTTGGACAGATTACCGTAGACTGTTTCTCACCAGCTCTGACATGCAAAAAGACCTAAAGCACTGGGTTACAAGGCCTACTAGACCAGCCCTGCTGCTGCACACACACAAAAGCAGCTCGCATGCAGAAACTTGCTCAGTGAGGGAGGGAGGCTTTGCTGCAACCTTGGACTCTCCCTGTCACAGTGACAGCCACCACAGCAGGCACTGGTAGTATCTGCAGAGCTCTGTAGGGAGGCAGTTTAGGCAACCCTTCAAAGAAATGTTTTATGCTGTACGTTGTTAGCCCAGATTGCAAGTTGGGGCAGCAATGGAGAACAATGACCTGCTTACCTTACATGAAATGCTCAAACGGAGATCAGAGGCCATCTTTCTTTCAAACATTCACTTATAGCTCATTCATTTCAAATTGTTTTGGACTCCCAACGTTCTCTCTCCTTTTAGCTTCCTTCCACCTCGAAACCCCAGGAAGCTGCTAAATGATTCTCTGCTCTGGGTAGTTTCTTAATGTGTCTGACGGAGAGGTTTGTCAGAGCTTGCTTCTTGAAAACTGTCAATGGGAAAAACAGAAAGACTGAACTTCTGCGGGGTTAAGACTGAATATCTGGAAAAAGATCTAAAAGTTTAAGCAAACAAATTAAAACTGCCTTTTAGCTTATTTTCAGTCTCTGCGTCGTTTCCTCCTTGTTGTCCAGCGTTTCCTGCATTTGCCTGGCAGTAGTTGGTAGGCTTTCTCACACTCTAACATTGTTTTTCCAAATGCTGTGCATACTTATCAAATCAGTCAAGATGTTTTCCTGGTGTCTTTTCTGTTTGTCTGGGTTGGGTTGATCTTTCAAGGGCAGCAGCTTATCGTACAGCTCGCAGCAGCATTTGTAGACCTTTTGCATTCAGAGTTGTCTGCGTCTGATTCCAGATGTTTGTTTTTTTTCGTGGGAAAGTCTTTCCAAAGTCTCTTTGCATTTAGAAATATAAAATACTTTCTCTTTTTAGGGCCACAGTTATGATGAATCAAGTCAAACTGTTTGGTATTGAACAGATTTTTTTAATGGGTGGTATTTAATGTCCCTGACACTAATATTAAGTAATGTTTTGTTTTTGTTCTTCTGGGAAATGTCAGCTCTCTGATGATAGATTTATGCAGAGGCCACATATTTTCTGCACCATGATCCCCTAATTCCACCCACCCACCCACCCCCCCTCCAGCCCTCCCAAAAACACACACATTTTCCTTGGTTGGAGTCAGCTCGCTCTGCTGTGTTTTCTGTGTCCGTCTCCACCAGCGCCGCGCTGCACAGACCTTATTTGGAATGTCAGAACAGAACTGATAGGAGTGGGAGTGAAACAAAGCTTCCCACTCATTTATTTTTCCTTGCGTTCAGTCCCTTTTCAAACTGAATCAGCGGAGGATTGTTTTAGAGCATGAGTGCGGATTAGTGTGACTGCTTGCCTATCCAAATGTATCTGTGTGTAATTTAAGTGAAAGCAGAGAGAGATGGCAAAACTCAACAAGTATACCCTTTTCAACTAGTGGATTTTTCAAAGCTTTCTCCATTGAAGCGGTTTAAAACACTAAATGTGTTTTCTCCTCTCTAAAAGCATGAGGCTTATCAAGGCCTGGCTGAGTGAAGCAGCATTAGTGCAGCATTAACCACTCAGCCCAGGTTTCCCACGGGATATAAAATGGATCCTTGTTTCACGAGGAAATCGCCACACCGTTGCTGCCGAGGAGCACTTTGCTGTAGCCACACCAGATATTGCCAAATGTTGTTTCCTGATTGGGAATTGCAATCACTGCGCTTGAAAGGGGGCATCAAGGAATTCACAATCCTAATAGCTGAGTGATATGGAATAAGCAGGGCAGAAAATATGGTGCAATTAAAGATTATCTCATCAAAACTTACTGCAGATCCTGAGTAATATACACAGTGTGTTTCACATTAGCTATTGAAGCTACATAATGAGTTTTCTTTGTAGTGGCAAGAGAAATAAGACTGGAATGGCACAGGAGTGTGTTGCTCAACTCAGTAGTGGCTGTGTTGGCCCTCACCGTGCTGCAGCTGCATGCTAAAGAGCAGCCAGATGTTTCAGATGGTGGAATGAGCCGTGTGCAGGAAGTGGTTCTGCATGCCATAGGAATCATCTTTGAAAACAGGAAGGGAACTTGTTCCCTGCTTATGTGCCTTTTCCTGTGGCATGACCGGAGGCAGAGTCATGGTGCTAGGCTGGCTGGACCCACTGAGCAGACTCCACAAGCAGTTATGTTTGATTAAGAAGACTTTATTGTAAGGAAAGTAAGTGTTGGCAGGGAAGGGGACAGGAACACGGCAGTTCTGCCAGAGAAGAGAATGAGCATTAATTCACTGCCCAGAGAGCAGGTATAGCTGCCTGGTGCATAAACTGAATCAGATTACTTGGGATCGTGGAGAGGTCAAGCCCAGAAGGAGTGCTAGGCTGGTGGGTATCCGTGGGGACCAGGTGGAGGGGGGGTAGGCTGGCTGGGTGTGGGTCGCAGATGTCCGGAGGTCCCGGTGGTGAAGAGGCGGAGCAGAGCTGCTTGTGTCTTTATCAAACTGCAAGTAAGTTTCTTGAGCCGGTAGATTCCAAGTGAAGCTTTTAGATGACCGGCTACGAGCACCACAGGGGGAGGGCTGAGAACAAATGAGACTTCAGATTGGTTATAATCTGAGGGACCCAAAGAGTCACCACAGGCAGTGCTGCGCCATGCTAGGGTCATTTTGTGCTGGGCTGAGAAATTCACTGGCTCACCAGCAGAACTCTTCGCTATCTTCCACCACAATGTGCACGCACAATCTCACAATGAAACCAAAATGGCGACCAGTGTGAAAGCAAGGGGGAAGGAGAGGAAAAGGGGGCCTCAAATGACAATTTTGGGCTAAGCATGATATCCCGGGAGCCGGGAGCGGCCGTGAAGGGAACGAAAACCCCACAAAGTTCTGAACAAAATGACGGCACTTCCTGTTGTTGTAGTAGTGGTGTTAAAATCGTAATAGTAGCTGTGTCTAAATTCAGGGGACAGAGCTAGTGCTAGTAGCTGATTGGATACCCCCCCCCCCCAACCCCCCGAAAATGAGGGG
>VOQJ01021839.1:9815-32598 GCA_015052665.1 Apistogramma diplotaenia | reverse complement strand
GCTCAGATGCTCTGAATTACTTTGAAAAAGACTCCCTCTGCATGAGAGCTTCAAAGTAATTCAGAGCATCTGAGCTCATTAAATGTTAATCAAAAAATCTATTTTGAGATCAGTAGGAGATCAGTCATGAGGATTTCAGGTCAGCCATGAGGCCACTGCATCTGAGAGCTGAGAACAGGATGGGGCTTTTTTTGCTGGGTGGTGGGCTTCTTCCCTAATGAAGGTGGCATCATGAGTGATCTAATCACGAGAAAATCTCAACTGCACAGTCTTGACACTTCATCCTTGAATTTTGAATTGAGCACCTCTCCAGGCTAGTGTTTTTAAATGGCACAGAAGCAGAAGTGAGGCAACCCTGTCTCTCAGTGGCTTTTTGCAGCACACGCACTGTCCTTTCCATTATTCATGATGTGTTTTCACTGACAGTGCCTTGAACCATGAGGAGTACTCCTGTCTATCTTCTCCAGAAAGAGCCCTGTGGAATGAGAGAACATGTACCTGAGCTGCACACACTAGAAAGCCTAAATCACATGTCCTTTCATGTGTGGCTCTCACTGAAGATGGCAAAAGTTCATACGGCTGATTAGCTCGTGGAGCATATCCAGCTTATTTGGTTACATTATATCAAACATTGGACTCCACAGTATTAGCATTGAGCAGCTTTCTTCTTCTTTGGATTCTAACACATTTTCGATTACTGCCTCTCTTTTTTTTACTGGGTTGCATTTTATTTAGTTTTATTTTAATATTTTTGTTTTGTATGGAAACAAATAAAAATGCACATTACATATTACTCACTGCCTACTTTATTGATAGGCTGGTGACCTGTCGAGGGTGTAACCCTCTTCTTGCCCTGTGGGGGCGCTTTTTCTTCCAGGCCCCCATGACAATGGATACGTGGTTAGGAAAATGAGAAGAAAAATGCATGATTGGAATAATAATCAAAAACTAGAAACTTTTTTTAATTACTGGAAGAAAATCCTCGGTGGTCTGGGATATGCTTCCAAATGAGTTTTGAGGATGCTGCTTGCAAACACAGGCCTTAAACTCTTGGATGAGCTTTGAGAAAGTATCTGCTTTCAGCAGATGATATTTATAAGCAACTTTCCAGTGTCAAACTCTGAACTTGCATTATTCTGGAACATAAACATCCCAGAGAATGAAAAGAAGTGGATGGATACTTAAGAAAATAATGGAGCAAAAGTAGGCCGCGGGTGCTTGCACATTGTTTATTTTAGTGTTGGAGAAAAATCAATCTGCTTGGAAATCTTTGATTTTTCTGTTGTAATTTTAAAAATATGGTTAACATTAGTGCGATAAAGTTAAATGCAAAGTCAATATGATTAAAAAGAACAAATGCCTCTCAGCGCATCAGCATTATGGTCATCATCCAATCACTGCTGAAGCACACACGCACATGTATTAGTGTGTGTTAGTTACAGAGGAGGCTCGGTGAGTCAGATGTTTGCACCTTGATTAACATGCACAATTGTTAAGAGCATTAGTAGAAATAATAGAGACATGAACAGAGTAGAAATGTAGTGAACTGCAGGATTTGCTCCAAACCCTCAGGCTATGAATCATCTTAATGTAATGTTTGCCAGCAAGTGGAAATGAGTCAAATTTGTTCCACATTGAAATATGCAACACGCTGATCCTCCTCCTGCGATCGGACTGGTGCACAATCGGAACCATTTTGTTTCCACGCAGGAACCAGATAAAAACACGGTCGGATAATCTCCCGTTTTTATGTCTGTATGTGCACAACAGATTGTTCTTTGATAGACGGGCTTTCTCAGCGAACTGTTGTTGAAGACTCACACCGCAGGCTCTGCTGTTTTGTAGACATAATGATATCATCTCCTGAAAATATAAATCTTTTTTGGGACGATAAAATGCACAGTTATGATTTTTAAAGGCTCGGGTTTAGGAGTGTTGATGTGCGCTTATACTTATGCCTCTGTTCAAATTACCTGAAATGAAGACATGGACAGAGGACAAAAGGAAATCAGATATCTGCACCAGCATGTTAAGCAGAATCTCAGCCACAAAGGAGAAACTCTGCTATCTAACGAAGCACAATGGATGAAAATATAATGTATGCAAATGAGGGAAACAGACAAAGAGCTTATTCTTCTCTCTGCGGTCTGTCGACTGTATCAGATTCCTAACTATCTTCTCATCCCATTCAGTGCACCCTGGCTACATTATATCAAACATTTTTCTAGTGCCTCCTTGCTGCATTGCAAGTGTTTTAAATAAAACTATATTAAAGTTTTGCGTAATCTGAATGTTGCATGGCCTCAGTTCCAGAATGAAACATTTGCTTTTACTTTCTCCTTTTAATTTTATAACCCTTCGATTTGTTTTTGCTGGGTTTAACGTCTTTATGTTGTCTTTTGCAGCTGCATGGATCGTTGCGAAGGAAGATTGAGGCGCACGCTCCCGGACAAACGCCAAAGCAAAATGGCCTCTCCTGTAGTTTCTCCGGATCGGACTTTAAGCGAGTTCGTGTGGACAGCGGTGGTCTGGGGCACGGGACCTGCAACCACAACATAGTCCAGTCTCATTCTCTGCAAGGGTCCTCAGCCATGGTCATGCAGAGGAAGAATTACATGATGCCCCACGCACTGGGGTCAGACATATTCAACATGACCTTGAAAGAAATGAAGAAAGAGCCCTCTGAGATCCAGTCTTGCGACCAGTCAAATGCTGAGATGATGTTTGACTTCAAGGATGAAGGTAGTGGCCAGATTGATCCAGAGCTCCAGGATCTCTTTGATGAGCTGACAAAGACAGTTCCTCCTCTGAATGACCTGGAGTTTGAAAAGATGCTGAAGCAGGACGATACGTTTGGTTTGGATCTGGGACGACCGAGCTCCGCTGGAGCAGCTGCCAGTCTGTGTTCTCCAATGGAGAAGCCCATAAAGACAGAGCACTCACCAGATTTTGGGCAGGTTCATTGTGGCTCACCGCAGCTTCGACCAGCCTCAGCAGGGCCCACCTTCACGATGACCAGCACCTCTTCAACCACCACATCACAGAAAGCTAACACTCAGGCAGGACACCCCAGGATGCCCTGCTGGCCTGAAATATCCCACGCAGAGCAGCTAAAGCAGATGGCAGCAAACCAGCAGCAACCAAATTCCCTTCTCCATCACCACCACCAAACCCCACCTGTGGGACTGACCAGCTGGGCTCCTGCCATGAGCACCCACTCCTCCACCAGCACCTTCCCGCAAGACAAGGTCTCCAGCCCAGCCCCACTTAACCAGCAGAGGATGGGGTCTCACAATAAAGGGATCAACAACTGTCTCTTCAAGTCAAACACCCACAATGGCTCCAATCACTTGGACATGAAGGTTCTCAGCACCAAGCCTGCATTGCACTTCAGCCCCAAAGTACCCCATTCTGCCAGCCAGCCCATGTCTATCATGACTAGTCCAGTGAACAAGACAGAGCAGCAGCAACAGTCCTCTTCACCGGGCCCGAACCAACCACATTCAGCTCTCCATTTCCAGAGCCAGCAAATCTCCACATCAGGAGGCCTTTGTCTGCAACCCAAGAATGCTCATTCAGGGCTGCCATTCAGAGCATCGCAGCAGCGGCAGGTAAGCTCTCTGTCCTTTACCTGCGATTGTTCGTATGTGGAAACATTATCTTACCCTTTTAGCTATGGCAGAGCCGTTTCCGCAACAGTTTTCCTACTTACAGGTTTCATTGTAGCATTATGTATCCAGTATAGCTAGTGCCATGAAATAATGGGGCCAGTATGGTAATCACTATAATCTGCTCTGCTCCAGTAAAGTGCTACGACTTAAATGTGGTGAAATGTAGTTAAAGAATATTTTCTGTACTCTGATTAATTTTTGTATTTTACTACACAACATAAACAAAGTAACAGCCGAGCTGCTGTCTGAAAGGCTACAATGCAGCTCTGTTTATTTTGCGATTGAATTGTTCTTGCTGGTGTGGGTGTGTGTGTGTGTGTGTGTGTGTGTGTGTGTGCCTTTGACGATGACACAGATTGCCAGAGCATGGTAGATTATCATGCAGGACTTCTAATTTCTCTGCTTGTCATGGTGGCTCCCTGTCAGGGCACAGATATGCACAGCGGGATTTGCTAATTGGAGGTTGTTAGCTACAAGGGACAAGTGGTGGAAAATGACAGTAATCTGCTTAGCCTAGTGCCGGAGGTTGAATCGCTGATTTGTTATGATTGGAGAGATTTAGACCCTCCCCTCTTTCATTTTTTGCACCAACTGTAGCTGTCTTTGTGTGAAATGATAATGCGAGCCTCACAACAGAGCTCTCATAACCTCTACAGATCAAGGGAAGTGCTTGGGTGACTGGGAGAGGGTGGGAAGAAGGAGAGAGGGAGGGAGTTATGCAGACATGGAAGTAAACGAGGGAGGATCATGACAATTACATCAACACATCAAAACAGGACCAGTTTTACCACTACTGGAGCTATTTACACTTTAAACAGTGGCTATTCATGGTTGTCTTGAAGCTACTTTGTAAATATTTCAATTATCAGAAGCTTTACATAAATGTTTGAGTCAGAAATATACAACTTTTAAGACTAGTGAATAATCTAAATGAGCAAAAAAGCATTTTGACCTCGTTTCACAACCCTTAAGATCTTTAAACACCTAAATACTGGCATTACCATGAGGGCTGCATTAGAGATAATAAGCATTAAATAAAAATGTGGAATAACTTCCATTTTAAAAGTAATGTGGCACGTTTTATAGCTAAATTACAAGCAGTAGAACTTGGTATGCCATTTAAAAAAGCACAGCAGTGAAGGAAAAGGGGAAGAGACTTAAAAGAGCTGGATATCAAATAATGAAATGGATTTTGTTGAATTATTAAAAACCATTTTAGAGCTGCTGAAAGTAAAATCCTTCACCTCCAGTTTTCAAAAGTTGTTGCGGGGTTACAGCCTCGGTGAGACGACGTGTTTTAATGGGCAGTTTGTTTGACTGAATAACCAGCATGTAGCTGAGGCTACCATGAGGTGGGAATTTTGGATTAAACACAAAAAAATCAAGACTTTCATCATTTATAGACACGATTTACAGTTTCAAGCCCTCGTGCTTTAAAAGCCTGATGGTGGTGTTTGTAGATTGTAATCAGCATGGACAGGGTTAAAAGTCCAGCTAATGAGAGAGGAACAGCTCGCAGAGAGGAGAAAAAGACTGGAGTCTCTTCCCACAGTGAACTGAATTAGTAATGCCAGAGAAATAAAGGTCCTGAAAGAGTGCCCTGCTCCCCTGTGTAACACAAGTAACTTGCAGTGGGCTTCCTTCCACTGCCTGAAGCTGCAGACCTTTATTAAAGCATGCATGTTCAAACATGTTTGAAGCTTCTTGCCTAATAATCAGTTTCTGAATCAAACCAAGGTCACATCACCCACTTAAAGCAGCTGTAGGAGGACATTCTGGGGCAGCACACACTAGAGGACACTAATGCATTATGAAACCTGAGTTCCTGTGGTTGGTGGCAATGCTATCTCAAGGACATAATTTTGAGTTGCTTGTCACACCGGTTGTGTAGCTTTCTTGTGCGTTTTAGCTGGAAAAACAAAGGTTGTGTGTAGTGATGGTGCTAATAAGGAAGGAGGTGGTCCTGGTGTTTTACAAATGAATGCAGGCCCTTGTTATCTTTAATTTCTCCTAGAAAGAGGATTGATTCCCTCAGACTGGGATGACGTCTGCATCGAGGTGTCAGAAAGACGTTTAGCTTTTTCCTTCTTTAATGATTCTAATTAAGTTGTCGTTATACCTTTTTCCACAATAGCAGAATAATGTGTTTGTATTTTTAATTATTCCTGATTCCGTTGCATACACAGTATGCTACATTCATAAATATTTGTCAGTCTTATTCCAAAGTAGCTTCTGTGTTTTCTTGGCATTAGATGACATGAAGACATTTGATAGCAATTTCATCATCCCAAGTGTTTATCTTCAGCTGAGACCAATTCCTATTTTAATACTGAACATGAGCTTTCTGCAGAATACTCTCCTTATGAAATGCACGAAGCTGCATGCTCACTGTACACGCCACATAATCTGGCTGCAGAGCTGAGCTGGACGTCATGCCCAGTCTCCCACGTTTCCTTTCTGCCTTATCACCATATTGACTTTGTAGTAATGGCAAACATGGACTAGAACTCAGCACTACAGCAGCAGCTAAAAATAAAGGTTTACTTGAAGTAAATAAGGACTCCTCGACTTTTGCTGCTGATCTTGTGGCACCAGATCCTTCATTTAGTGTAAGAGCGGGGCAAAGGGGTTGAGCTTACCAGGTCACTCCTGCAGTGCTGTGAAGGGAGTGCTTGTTTCCTGGGAAAGGGAGCTGCGGCCAAGTCCAGATGCCGAGGCGCTCCCCGGGGACAGCATCCTGAGACCAGACTGGAGGAAGTGCAGTGTGAGAGCCGGCAAGGCTGGGCCTGGATCACTGTCAGCTGCCTGCGCTGCCGCAGGATGGGAGACTAAATCACTCCGCTCCTTCTCTCGAGCCCGAGCCACATGTGGTATTCATTTACAACCAACTTGTGAAGAATGAAAGGGGGGGGGGGTGAACATGGAAAACAGCTTTATGACACATCAGGATGACAGAGAATTACTCAGTTGTACATGCTAAAACACCCCTCATTGGGTCTTTTCTTACAGCAGAGATGATCAGGCGCTCTTCGGTTCGCCTCTGTGGGGAACGAGTCTTTGAAGGTCACTTTTTCTTACAGTTGCAGTAAATGGATGAAGCAAATCAAAGCCAGTGACGCGGCTTTCTGCAGAAACAGGAGAAACCGCTGTTTTGATGTTTCAGGCCCTGTGTAACCTCATTGCCATGCTTGGTTTGCTGTGTGGGTTGAACTCAGGCAGAGAAGGCGAATATTAGCTTACGTGAAATGGCTTGTGACTCCTGATGAGGTTCGGCTTCCCTTATTCTCTAATCCCGTCTCGTTAGTTCTCCAAATTTCAGTCCATTCATTATCATTCACTCAGACTCACACGAACGCACACACACACACACACACACTTCCTTTTTTCCTTCTGAGAATCACAAAGCTATCGCCCTGAAGATATTCATTCCCTGCAAAGACTCTGTCCTTAAGTAGTAGCTTCTGGTGAATGCACTGTTGGATTTCTAATCCATTTCACCCTGGGAAACATTTTAAGTCAACACAATGACTGACACTGTATACACAGTGTGTGTTGACTTGGATTTGGTGCACATTAACCTCCTTCATGACAAATGTTCTCGCCTGCTTCAAGCTCGTATATTGTGAGCGTCCTCGTGTCCACATGAAAGACTAGTTTTATTGGACGCTCCACACAGCTGCCTAAAAAAAATATATGAAATGCAAAGACTGTGACGTCTCGAGCACAATAGCATCCACATGCTGAAAGCTTATCTGCGAAAGCATACACCGAGGACAAGACTTCAAACAAAGAACTAGCTCGGATCTCTCAATTCGACTACAACGTTTTAATCAGCGATACTGTCAGGAGCCAAATGGGTTTCTAGAGGATGGAATGCCGCCTTGCCAAAAACAACACAGTGATCAGTAAGGGAGAGCTTATTAAATGGAGGTAGTCATGGTGCTGGTGCTTAACTTCCCATCGGCACACATTTCCTGCTGTCTCAGGGATTCTTTCCACTCTCTTTAGACACAATTATCAAGGGAGAGGCAGGCCTTGGGGAGGCCCCCCCCCCCCCAAAGAAAAAAAAGCCTCTCTCCAACTCTCCCTTTTTCATCTGCAGAGGGAGTAGCCTTGACCACATTCTGGAAGTTGAATAGCATCTTTGACACAAATATATGATGTCTTGTAGAGTTATGCCCCCTAGTGGCCTGCACTTGTTGTTGCATTGTTTTGGTTTTGTGTTTTTGCTGAGATTAATGTAAAACCGTCCCTTTGTCTGCCGTTCAAAGGGTGTTCCTGCGGGTCCGAGGCTCCCCGCTAACGGAAGCTTAGGAGTCATGCCGGCCCAGTCGCAGCCACGACCCCCGGCCCCCAACAACCAGCAGAAAGGCCCGGCTAAAACTCCGGCCATGCAAAGACAGCTCAACCAACCACAGCACAGCATCTGCAATTCAGTAAGCTGCATCCTGATTAATAAGCACTGCAGGCTTTGTGAGGATTGTTAGATTTAATGTGTACATCTGTGGTGTTTGTAACTGCTTTTACTTTGAAGGACAAAGACAACACACACGATCAGTTCAGCCGTCACCTGACGAGACCGCCGCCAGATTACAAGCAGTCAAGAAGTATAGCTGGGATTCAGCAGGGAAACATGTTCCCAGGTGCTGTACATGTCTAATGAAGTGCTTTACATGCTAACCAAGCAATCGCCGCGAAAGCCATGTTTAATTTTTTTTCTTGGTATCTCTTCAGGTCAGAACTCCTCCCAGTCTCCCAGCAGTGGCCCTGAGAAGAACCTACAGTCTTGTCACCTCCCAAGTGGCTCTGCTTCAAAGATGAGTCCGTCACCAGCAGACCGCAGATTCAGTATCGGCACCGACTGTCACCCTGGTTCTTGCATCAGCCAGTGCCAGCAGCACAGCAGTCACGGTCGAATCGGACTGAATCAGAGTAAACCCAGGTTCCAGGGTCCAAACGCACAGGGAAAGGCCTTTGGCATGAACAGCGTGGCAAGTGTACAACAACACCCGAGGTCGACGGCTGACTTGCGCTGCTCTGTGCCAGGACAGGGTGTGGGAGGCCTGATGGCAAACGTCAACATGGGCTGGGCTTCAGCCAGCAAGCAAGTGACAGCTGGACTCGGTGTCAGGCAGCTCCCCAACCCGCTGCAGTCTCAGGGTGTGCAGGACTTACCGAGCCATCCATACCAACAGAGACACATCGCCCCTCCCAACCAGGTAGCACCAGACATCGGCATGCACCCTCTAAACCCTTCACTAAGAGACATAGGCCCAAGAGTAAGCCAGGCAGTGATGGGCTCTCCATCAGGAGTGGGGAACCTGAACCAGGCCTCGCCCGAACAGAGGGTACCAGCGGGGAACTTTGCAGAGCCCAGTCCGCGCTCGAGCAGCTTCCATAATAACCGAACCAACCGGCTGACCTTTGACTTCCTCCCAGAGGGAGACAACACAGTTCCAGGAATCAATGCGGACTCAGACTTCATAGATTCCCTGCTCAAATCTGGCTCTGGAAATGACGACTGGATGAAAGATATAAATCTGGATGAGATTCTCGGTAGTCACTCATGAATTTGGGTCACAAATGACTAAAAATGGACCCACAGCTCATGTTGAGGAGGCCGTGTGTGTGAGGTGGAAGGGATAGCATTTGTAAGTAATATTAAAATGGAATTTTATAGACTATTATTACCCAGATATACTGAATTGTTTTGTATTGTATTTACTGTGAAATGCCATTGTGTTCTGTCCTGAGTACCTGCATATCTCCTCCTGGTGTATCGGCTGACCAACTGCTTTTCTATGCAGTCACTGTTTCTGTGGTGTTTCCTGCTCTAGTGCTGTCTTTAGGGTAAAATACAACATCCACACTGTGAAATTATTGCTGTTGTTTTCCTTTTCATCCTGGTTTGTGTGAGTCCGGCGTCACGTGCTTTCAGCTGCCGTGCACGAGCACCTGTTTGTTCAAGCCTTTTCCATCTGTGGTAGTTTTCAACGCAGTTTAAATTATGTAACCATTTTTTTTCATGTGATATTTAATAATTATTGCAATAGTAATTAGACATTATATTACATGTAATTAATAAAATTTATTTGACTACAGCTTGATTTTCTTGACTCTATCTAATAGTGGATAATTGGATAGTGGATCCTGTGCTTCCAACTCGCCACGTGGACGCTTTGATGTCACATTAGAAGACAGCAGGTAAACGATTAGTTACTTAGTTACAGGGTTAACCTTTCCCTTTACGAACGTAAATGAGGAGCAGATCTTTATCACACCTCTGCATGGGCGCCATTAGTTGCACGAAGCACATCGACGGTGCTCCTCCTCGGCGTGTTCGCTGCAGCGTCGCCTCATCACTGATCTGCTTTAGTGATGTCATGCATCTTTGCTCTCCCCGTCTCAGGACGAACTGACGGACGTGACGCGGATCCCTTCCACTCTGTTCTGTAGTTTTGCTGAGTCTGCGTATCTAAGGGTTGCTTTTGTAATAGTTGTAGAAAGTCTGAACTTTAGACACTGATGAGCACAGACTGAACACCAAAGAAAGACACAACATCTGACCTGTTTTCTTTTAAACTTTCAGTTTAATTCAGTTTTATTGATATCAAATCAGTCGCCTCAAAGTGCTTCACAATGTGAGGTAAAGACCCTACAATTATTACAAACCTGTGGTTATTTGTCTCATTTTGTCGCCCCAAAAACACTTTAATATTAGACTCTGGATATAGAAAATAGTGCAGTTTTTAAATGATTTCATTGATTAAGGAAAGAGCCTCCCAGCCCCGCCTGGCCCGACTCGAGCTAATTGCTCCCTGAACCTGATAACTGGTTCTTCCACATTTGGCAGCTCGAACTGCAATCAAGTGTTTGATAAGTGGCAGAGTCTTTCACATCACTGCGGCCCGATTGTGGCCCACTCTGCTGCTGAATGGGTTTTCCAGCACGATTGAAGTTCTGCATCTCAATCAGGTTAAAGTCCAGGCTTCGACCGGGCCTCTCCAAAACCCTCATTTCAGGCCTTTCAGGTGTGTTTCAGATCACTGTCCTGCTGTATAACCCAGGTGAGCTTCAGGCCACCAACATTCTCCTTCAGGATTGTCTGGGAAAGAGCAGAATTCCAGTTACAGCACGTCTTCCAGGTCGCGGAGCAGCAAAGCAGCCTCAGACTACCTGTTTGACTGTTGGTGTTAGTTTGACTCCAGATGTAACGGGACTCAAATGTTCCAAGAACTTCAGCTTCTGTCTCGTCAGTCCACAGAATGTTTTCCCAAAGGGAAATAAAGGGGGTCATCCAGATGTTCTTTTGGCAGATGTGAGATGAGTCTTTTTGTTCTTTTTGGTCAGCAGTGGTTTTTGCCTCCCATGGAGACCATTTTCCCCCCATCTCTTTCTAACAGTTGAATCGTGAACTCTGACCTTATCTTTGGTAGGCCGGCCGCTCCTGGGAAGGTTCAGCACTGGTCCAGGTTTTCTCCATGTGGATTCTCTCCTGCTGAGGTTTGCTGGTCTCGAAGCCTCAGAAGTGTCTGTGTAACCTTTTTGTTTCTCAGCTCTTTATTTAAATCGTGACGTGTTGTGCTGCTTTCTGAGAGAGAGGCTCGATTTCTTGATTCAACCATAAATTAATTCATTAAGTAACAAAGGGACTGATTACTTTTCATGCAGGTACATTTGGACACCTTTTTCCCTTAAATGAAATCATCATTTAAAAACTGTATTTAATAAGGTAAACTGATAAAACTATGCTCATTTCTCTTTTTCAGAAATACTGAACCATTTTTGCTTTGCTGGCTGAAATCATGCATTTTGTGACCATGATGTCAAATAAAAGGGATGTTTATGCTTTACATAGGACACTGTGAAACATGATAGTGTGCAATATTCAAAGTGGTTCCTGTATGATTTTAGCAAAGCAAACATCAGCTTTTAAAACCAAATGTTCTGCCTGAACCGAAACAGCCATTATGCTGGATAATTATACCTGCAGATAAGTGTTGCTGAAGGACTGTGACATTGTTATGTAATAATGATTTCCACAAAATGGGTTTGAACTCTACACAGAACAAATTATACTGGTTATGTATGACAAATAAAACAGCAGGAAATTTGTTTACAGTAAGTCGTCTCTGAAGCAGCAGCACAAAGAAATTATAATCACAAAACTGAGTTGTTTGGATTAATAATTTCCCTGTTTTCATTAAAATGTGTCCGTTTTCTCTTTGTTTGCAGGTTTCAGTGCTTCAGGGATAAAAAGTTAAATGAAGATTTAGAAGCACAGAGCTTTAGCATCAGGCTGGTACTGATGTGAGTAATGGCTGCACTGCCTGTTTCTTGTCACCCATGTTTGTATTTTTGATGCCTTATTGCCCACATGCCTCAGAAAACTACAAGTCCCATGACGACTGTGTCGGGGTCTACACAGATGTTTGCCATTGGGGTAATTAGAGGAACCATCCTGCATCCATCCAAAGCGTCTGCAGTCGGTGTGGCTGATCTAAGACCCGAGTTTGTTATTATTACGATAATGAAGTGACGTGTAGCTGTCCTTTCAGTACCTGCCAAAGCGTCTCAATCAGGTGAGTCATCTTCACCTTACTGATTACTTTAAAACCACGCACATGCTTTAAAAATACAATTGTTTTGAAAGTCTTCACAGTAGTGTAGTCAACGTCACCAGTTACGTTTGCGTTTATGGTTTTATTGAGTCACACGTCTTGGTATTTGAGTTTTCTTAATCTAGACATTTATAAATAGAGTGAAATGTAGCAAAGAGATGGGTGCGGTATGTATCCTGCCGTCCGTTAATACTGGAGCATTTACAGGCTAATACGCACGGTGCTAAAGGACTCACGTTTTTCAAGTTTATTTTGAAAGTATTAACAGGAAACAACGCGGATGTTTTCCGGCTTGATGCGCAGCTCGTGTAGTTGTAGTTACTTACTGTGACCACAAGAGGGCATCAATTTAGCAATGCTAACAATTAGCTTAGTTAAACTGTGATTCCGATTGAATAGATACGAACGAGTAAACAAAATCAGTCGTCTCCTTATGACCCTTTTATTTCTTAGTGTGGATTTTAATGGAAACCTTCAAGTGTAATTCACGAAGTATATCGTTACTGTAAAAGCCGCTTGTGAGGAAGCTTCGGCCCCTCTGAGCCCCGCGATCAACAGAGGGCCTTTTTGAAAACAACTCCCGCCTGAACTATTTTTACAACAAATCGAACACACCCATGATGTACCTCGGACAGTTCGCCCTCTGGTGGTCAACTTTTGGAAACGCAACACTATAAATTGAAAAAAAAATAGCGTCATTGCGGAGACCCAACACTTCCGATAAATGACACAAAAATAAAAGCCTTATATGTTTAACAAAAATATTGACGTTTTATACTAATTGAAGCAGTGGACTATGCAGAATGTAAATCGATTAATTTGCTTGATATTTTTCTATGAACTTACTTTGATATGCAGTAATCTATTTTCCTAAAATTACATACCATTGGTCCAGTCATTCATAGTGATGCAGTCGTTAGGCAAATATTTGCGGGTGGGTCCTCTGAAATGTATTTACGCTTAATTCTTTAAAACCCGTAAATGCGTTACCACACATGGAATATATTGCCGTAAAAGTCAGTTATATAAATTTAAACAAATCATTATTCTATAATATATATTACTATTATTAAAATGTATAAAAACGCTAAAATTAATGTAAACTAAACATAAAGAATTCAATTTAAATAAGCAAAGTATCTCTGGAACCTACCAGAACCTACTAGGAAATACAAACTCATCAACTGCCTCAATATTTTAGCTTTTATATTCAAATTTCATCTGAAAAATATTTTAAGCTTTCAGTGATAAAATATTTTTAGAATGTATAAATATAAGCACACTTGAGCATTTCATAGATTTCGTTTGAAGTAATGATTTAATGTGCTGCTGTTTTTCCTGCTTTGGCACTTGTCGTGCAGTTGTATTTACTTACTGTGACCACAAGAGGGCATAAACACAGTTCCGTTCATTTTCATTTCTTACTGTCAGCGGTCAAAGTCAAAGGTTAAATGTACCTCCTATTTACTGGGTTCATTTGCTTTTCTAACAGGATAGTTGCGGACCTGTGTCCACTAGAGGGCAGTAAATATCCATTATTCAGTGTTAAAACATAAAACTAAGTGTACCTCCACCTAGCATTCAACCCCATACAAAGACGGTGTGAGCACTGACAAACCTTTTTGCAATAGATGAGGACGTGATTTGACAGCAGAAAGGCACCAAGAGGAGAATTTGTAATTGCGTGTCTGTCCAGTTTGCCCTCTTGTGGTCAAAGTGAGGGACTGCAACTTAATAGAATAGAATAGAATAGAATAGCCTTTATTGTCATTATACAGCTGTACAATTGAAATTGTTGCCATGGCGGCGCACACGCGCAGCGGCTTAGGCTCTCCACTTCGGTGCTTTTTATTCCTCCAATTTCATTGTACAGCTGTATAATGACAATAAAGGCTATTCTATTCTATTCTATATTAGCAAAGCTACTGTAAATAGGCTAGAAACCTCCGGTGAATAGCTTCAAAATAAGTTTTAAAATGAGACATCGATGAGATCATATCCAGAGAGGATTATAATTATGTGGAGCCTTAATATTGTTAATTAATAATTCTCTTGAAACTAACAGCAGTGCCTGTTTTTTGTTTTTTTTAGGCCAAAGTGAAGTATAGGTGGATCTTGTATGATGCATTTAGAATTCATCTTCAAAATAATGAAAACACCAGACATGAAAATATTACCACAAAGTATATACTTTATTTCAGGCCAATTTCAAAGTATCATATGAAGAACGATATAATGTAACAGAATTTGTTCTAAAACACATGCACGTTTCTATCAAAAAAGAACAGATCATTACTGAATATAAATTCATTTCATGTGCATTTAGAAAACTCTAAATACAAAATCCTTTAACTTGTGATTAGTTCTACTGCTACAATGAGCCAACATCTAATATGCTCTGACAATTATACACTAAGCATAAAATCAGGTCTGTGTGACAAAATGCATCGTTGCATTAAAATGAAAACTAGCCGTGCAATATATAAGCACTGTGGTGTACCACTTATTTTAGTTGCATTGTTCTCACCAACACTGTTCACCCATCGTAAAATCCACCAACACGTGATTTTAATATTCAGTAAAATCAAAACTAAAGAGGTTTCTCACAAAGAATAAAAAAAAGTTCCTGTCCTCTAAACTAAAATATATATATTTATATGTATAGTGTTCCATCAAGTTAATGCTACCCATTTAGTCTGGGTTGGCAACAGAATAAGTGTGACATCCTGCAAAGCCTCAACCAGGGGCACGCACAGCAGGCTGATTACTCAAAGGTTACTGCAGTAATGCAAAGATGAAGTCATAGTGTAAACATCAAAAATAACGTGATTATGTGAGAATTGTCAGTGTGTCGTCTCAACTGTGGCCGAGCGTGTAAACATGTGAGTGCTTGAAGAATCGCTCGTTTAAAATCTCAGGGTTAGTCACTCGAAACAACCGTCCGAACACGATCCCAGCTCGACCCTACGCAGACGCGCCGTTAACACTTAAACCAGCTTCTCATTAGCTTATACAGTTTGTTCAAACAGATTTAGAAATCATCCCATTTCTGGACTCTGACGATAGAAGGAAAAACGTTTTTAGTGTCATTACAAAAACATCTTTGGAATCTGCCACAACAATTCCTGACTGACATAACTGATTGTTTCTTTATTATTTCACAAGAAAAGGAAAAAACTCAAACACTGATTTTTCTACACTACCCCTTGACATGACTCTTAAAACCTGCTCCAACTTGTCCCGGCTGAAGTCTCTAAACCTTTCATTAAAACACTCAACACAGCGTCGCGGAGAGGGGGGGCGACCCCCTCTTTGGGAGGACTCTTGTATACTGTACGGTCACAAGGTTTGTTCAAAGAGCTGTAGTTTGTTCTGAGCCCAGAGACCTGCCTTTTTGGTTAATGTTCAGGAAAGATAGTAAAAGCTGCATGTGAACATCAAAAATACAACATTAATATGGATACAGTGAAACCAGGACGAGAGAATCCGGATTACGTCCTGATTGGAGTGATGTGCTGCGATAACGGTCGACCCTGTTAATGCTTCAATTCATCTATGAAATGAGGAAAGAAAAATGCCATCTGATCTAAGCTGTCATGCGTACGCAGTTACCTAAAAATAAAACAAATGCATCGTGAGTTAGTTTTGGATACGACTGAGATACAAAGAAGCTACGGTAAAAAAATCCTGCTTTTAAACTAAAACACCGCTGTGATTATTGAACGTTGGGAAAGGCGGCCGGCGTTCCCGGGAGCGCCGGCGTGCTCGCTGCCCTTTACAGAAATGTGGATGAAAAAACAAAATATAACTGAAGGCACTTAATCTATCAAAGGTTTAACTTAGACTTGCTGGCACAGCCAAGCAGCGGCGTAGTCGGTCCCCGGGTTTGACCCCCCCACCCAGAAACACGGGCCTCACGTTACCTTTACTCCAAATCAGTATCGTTCTTTATGCTCCCAATACATCATTTTTGGTTTCTCAGGCTTGTTGGAAGCAATTACAACAAAGAAAAGAACACGAGGCCAAATATAAAGCTACTAGCTAGATGCAAAAGTCCCAAACACAGTTAAGTAGTGATGCGTCGTGCGAGTCTGCAAGAGAAAAGGCTCCAGGGGATAACTGATCGTGGCAGACAAGTATAAGCACCTGCCCGGAGGGTAAATATGCCCTAGATTCACTGACAGACCTGTGAAAAATTTGGGGACCCTTGCATAATTGTCTGTTCATAGGCCAGCCTTGAAGACACAGACAAAATAAAGAGATAACTAGTGAAGAAGAGAATACTGCCAGAGAAAGAGGTGGCCTTGCATGCTGACACAGACAGAAGTCCCGAGAGGCTCGCTGAAATGTCTGGGAGAAGCATCTATGGTTCCTTCACGGATTCGAGCAGGCAGAAGTTCAGGGAGAGGAGTGAGGAAGGAGCGCCTCTTCTATAACCATGTGAGGAAGCTCTCCTTGTCAAGCTTGGTAGCTGCCAGCACCGACTCCATGTCGTTGAGGATGTCGGAGCTCAGCGCCTCCTGCAGGCTGGGCATCAGCTCCTCGCCTTCCACCGCCATGCTCTCCCCCTCCAGCGTGCCCAGGTCCACGTCGGTTCCCGGCATGGCATCCAGGTAGTCAGGGAAACGGCTGGGCTGCGTTGCCATGGAGGGTGCGAGCGGGTCCCCTGATGGACAGAAAACATAAATGTTCCGTTTGTTTTCTCCAAAACGCCAAAAATCAGTTAAACTGTTTGTTTTCTGACTGGTTGATGAAAATGTTTAGATTTATGTTGATGCAGGTGTTTCAGCCGCGGTGGCTCACCTGTGTCCATCTCATCCACGCTGTTCAGGAAGTCGTCCGGAGTGCGAGGGACGCTGTAGCTGCTCATGCTCAAGCCGCTGTCCGTGCTCTCATCCCTGGAGTGGTAGGTCCCGCTGCAAACACGGCAACTTTTATCCAGCCGAGTCTTAACGAGCTTCACTTAAATCTACTTTAAAACTGACTTTAACAAACTGCACAGACGTCAGTGGCCTTAAATCCCTTTACATACACCTCACAGCTTCACTCTGCATCCTATAGTGGAGCACACGAGGAAAAGAGCAGCAATGAAAGGGGCAACTGAGACAAAAAGAGGACATTTGACAAGCCTATACTAATTAGCAGAGAAATATGTAGGCAGAGTATGGCAGAGGCATGATGAATGAGGCCATTGTGAGAGCAGAGGAGTGGAGGCAGCGGGGAGGAGGGGGGATTAGCTTGGCCTGTCTACTGACTGGACCACATGTTCTCATGGTCTGCTTGCTATTCAGCTCTTTTCCTCACTTTGTCTGCTCACAGAGGAACTAGAGCTTGAACTACTAGGACTTATTTCCCAGCATACCGTGGGGCAGCCTTCACACAACAAAAAGCTTCCTGTATCCTCATCGTTCCGATCCGGAAAGCTTCGCACGAACATTTTTTTTTTTTTTTTTACTATCCAAAGTGTTTCCATTTTAAAAGTGTGGTTTTGTATTGTGTCATAACAGCCCTGCTCCAGTAGCCTGCACTGCCACAGCGGTACAGCAGAGGTCCTCGTTGTTCCAGCACAGACATGTGAGTCATTGCCATGTGAAGAGGCCCAAAGTGTGGCCTTGTATGGCAGGTTCCAACATATAACAGGATCCACCACACTTCCATTCCAGATATCTGGCATTGATTTATGACGTATTAGTAATTTAAGATATCTTTAATTACATTCTGACTAGTCGAAATGACGTCAGATTTGCCATCGACTTGCAATTACGTCATATTTCAAGATCTTAAATGTAGTTTTATTGTCAATACTGCTTATGTGCAGGACATACAGTGTTACTCTTATAGCTATGTTTCTTTAGCAGTAACTTGGGTAGAAGTACTGCAAAATAATCAAATCTAGAAAAATAAAATTATTAAAAATGAGACCACTGTACAGAACAACAAGATATATACATACGGAAGACGAGCGACACCAGACAATAGTGCAATCCAAAGAGTAAACTCCAGATATCTTGAAAGCAAATAATGACTCGGCAAAAATAATTTAGAGATATCTTAAAGTGTAATTCCGACTAGTCAAAATACCTTTTTAAGATATCTTAAATTAACATTTTGGCGGAAAGTTTAAACAGCACTTTAGCCTCTCCTGCTTTTGCTAGTCAGCGGTCCGCGACGTCAAAGTCCAGATCGCATTTTTGTATTTTTAACATGATTTGTAGCGCTCCACGCTGAAGAGCTCTTTCATATTGTGGCATTTTTGCAGCCACACGAAGTTCTACGCTACAGGCACTTGTTCGGACACCTCAATACAGCACAAGCTTAAATCACTAATACGTCTGGTCATAAATCAATTCCAGATATCTGGAATGGAAGTGTGGTGAATCCTGTTATGTTAAAACAGCCTGACGAGCTGAACCATGATGTGACAGATCGCGTATGTAACGAACCTGTTGAGGAATGGATCGGAGCTGTTGGCCGTCATGGTCCGGGCGTCTTGGGCCATAGGGGAGGACACGGGGTTGGTGCTGCCATCGTGATCCATGCTGGTGGGCAGCTGGTTCCTCAGAGCCAGCTCCTGTGGAGACGACGACACACAACTCATGAGCGCCGCTGTCAGCACCACCCCTCACACCCAGGGCTACTTATACACAGCCACAGCTTCTTGGACGCATGTTGGAGCGTCTCATATGGAGAGAGAATTGAGTCACAGTATCTGTGTGTCTGCGATGCTGGATTAGTACGTTTTTGTTGTGCACGTATTTCCAGATACACACGGCCTGAAGGACGGTGACGGGTGCAGATGGTGTTCGAGACGTTTCAGGGTTGCCAGGCTTTCCTGTGTAGCCTGCACCTGCCGTATGTATGTATGTGCCCCATATGGACACCAGCTGATTCACGTATTATAGATGCATAAAGTACAAATCCAGCATTACAGACACACAGATATGTGGAGTCAATACACTCGTTGGTCCATTCCTCTGAGTGCACGGTGTCGTATTACATGAGGGGCCGGCCACAGTTGTAGGCGATTGTTTTCTACACACGATGAATCAGATAAGGCCGAGGATATGAAGTCATGTTGGCCTTCCTCACCTCCTTCCTCCTGAGGGAACGAGCTGACCATCGTCACCACTTCAGCTCACACTGTCACAGATGCACTGATGACACTTCACCTGCTGATACTCAGTAGTGATTATGAGTGCTTAGTGACGTTAGGTTGGGCTCCGACACTGTAGTAAGTGTAGTGCCGATATCTGCATTCCTTGAAACAAAAGGGAGGCAGCCCACGCTCTCAGCAGCTACGTGGAGTCTGTCAGTGAAGCTGTGAACAGTTTCTGCAAAACCAGAAGTTTCAGTCGTGCAAACTGGACCTGACTGCACATGTGATACTTTGACACTGGCCTGAAATAAAGTATATACTTTATATATTTTCATGTCTGGTGTTATTTTTCATTAAGATGAATAATAAATGCATCATACAGGATCCACCTATACAATTATTAAAGGCTCCACGATTATAATCCTCTACGACCTCTTCGATGTTTCATTTTAAAAGACTCAGCAGAAGTTTCTAGCCTACAGTTGCTAAACATTAATGAATAATTCAAGTCCAGGAGGTACAGTGTGCATAATGGAGACATGTTCAATGCAACATAAAGGTTAAGGTATCCACTCACCTATTCTTCACCACACATCTGCAAGTGCATGCATTTCCACCCAAAGCTGAGCGCCCTACACACACCTGCAGTTACACAATGTACTCCTAACACACTCCGCTGCACCTGCAAATGTGTCACAGCCTCTGCAGTCCGAACACGGCAGAGTTACAGGGCTCACAGCTTTCCCTCTGACGGGGCTGCAGCCCCCGTCCACATTTTCGTTTCCACTTCCATCTCTATTAAAATCAGCAGCCGTGGATGAATTATGTTTGTCTACACAAGACACCAGGTGAAAGCTGCACTGAAACAAGCTGACCTGTCACCTCTGCTTACAGGTAACTAATCTGCTCCTGAGCCTTTAAAACGGTAACTCGAGTTCCTGACAGAAAAGCCTCGCCGTGCTCTCATAATTCCTCCTCATACTCGTCTTCTTGTCCTCGTGACATTTCAAAGTCAACAGTAACCGGGCTGCATGAGGGGAACTTATTCTCTCAGTGAGGACAGTTCACATGATTTTCCCTTTAGAGTCCGCCACATGCACACGCAGGGGTCACGCTCTCCAGTGAACTTTAAACAACCCATGTGAACCCATGGCATGGTAAACAAAGTCAGCAGCCCTCATTCATAATCATAAAGCTCCAAAGCTGGTGTTATGACACAGCCTTGAGTAAACTACCAGGCTCCGCCCTGCGTGGGCTGGCTCGATGACACATCGACGTTAGGAAGTGATAAAATTACCACAATGACTCACAGGACTTCATTGCAGGGTGGTGTAACAATAAAGGCTGATCAAAGAGGCTTAAGATCCACCACTGTCCCCACGAACAGTGACTCAGATCTTAAAGCTGTTTCACAGCGTAAACATTCTGCTGTTTCACTCACCGAGACAATCAACAGTTTGGGGTTCAGTGTCGTACAATTAAACTGGAAGTTCTCGGTACTTCCGGAAAGTCTTTGAATGCACGTGTGATTCCTGACCTGTGGTCTCTGCCGAAGCAGCTCCTGTTGCTTCAGTCTCAGCCTCTCCTTCTCCAGCTGCTGCAGCCTCATCTGGTTGTTGCCTCCCATGACGCCGCCGAGGCTGCTGGGGGCCAGCGGCCCGGCCTGTTTCACCGGAGCACTCTGGGAGATCCTCTGCTGGGTCAGCGCTACACAAGAAAAATGAAAGTTCGTTTAGGGGTGGGTGTCAGACTGTGCCACTTGCAGAAATAGCATGAGACTGTTGTTGTAGAGGAAATACTGAGGACAACCCCCACCATTACACAGTGGGGAAGTCCAGACCTGACAACATTTAATTAGTGCTTAATTTATGGGACACCTTCATCCTTTGCACTGTGAGACACATGCAAACGCAAACAGGATTTCTATTTATCTGACTAAATACACTAGAATCTTCTCGACTTCCTGTGGACTCGCTCTGCTACCTCACCTCTTCAATGCATGGCTGCATTTAAATAGCACATAACAAGACCAACGACTCCGTGGTTAAAGGAAGGATCCAGTGCAGCAGGTTGTGTAGGACAAGGGAAGTCCTAGCACAAGTTGTCCACCTAGTATCTAAGAATCACGATTCCTGTAAGACCTGATCCCCTCCCACTCGCTGACTAAGACGAGCTTTGTTAGCTTTGTACATTGCATCAGTCGTGACTTATCCTTTCATTGTGCGTTTTGTTTCCTTCTAAACAAATCGCGGATTATCCCTGAAGACTGACTGCCTCTTTACCCCGGCCTGATGTGTCCACTCCAGCTGACTGAATGACACAGTGATATAACATAGGCCCACATAAAGTAATGCAGCCACTGACGTGCATCTTAAAGCTCTTTCACACAGCAGATGTTGCTGCACTGGCACTTGTAAGCTAATATCAGAACAAATGTGTTTGCACTGAAAACGCAGCTGTTTCCCAATTAAATCTTTGTTATTCCTCGGTGCAGTGGGGGTGGGTCTAATAAACAAGTATAAAGCACAATGCAGTGCTGCAATCTATGCATGCAAAGTAGGTCACACATTTTATCATTGTAGTAAATGTGAATGTGTTGCAGCAACAATAAAGGAGCCAGCGAGGTGTGCTGTTTGCTTATGTGCTTCAAGTACCAACCAAAACAAAGCTTTAACGGGGGCACAATTTTCATGCGGGTCTGCCCCCTCCCTGCTCTGGCCTGCCCACCCCGGCACCTTTCTCATCACCATTCAGTCACTGTCTGTTTACACTGTTGCAGCAGCTGAATGGACCATAGCTGAGGGCTCTCCCTGGGAAGCTCGGGAGGCCCCACCTTGCCCTCCCTTCCACCGTCCCCTCCCCTCACTGACCACAAGTATCCCCAACAGCCCCACCCCAAGCACATGCATGCATGCAAACACACACACACACAGTCATGTAGGCGGCTTCACTCTCCCACACACGTCAAGTGAATCCATGGGAGAGTGTGCTCCTTCTCCTTGCTTCTTATCTTTGGCAGATACTGAAGCCTTTTGTGGCTGGAGCTCTCCGCCATCAGGGCACCATTAACTGTGCTCATGATGGAGTTCCTACACATGGGCCATGTCAGCAGCTGTAGATCTGCTACGGCCTGAGCTTTGAAGAAGAGCTGCATTTAAGTGATTGGACGCATATGGAGAGATCCACTGATACACAGAACCACACGGCAGAGGAGAAGTTCTGATTTCAAAGAACCCAGGTGATGCACTTTCTATTCATGACAATCTTTTACTACATGTGAATATTGGCAAAAGGAGGTCCAACATGGCAGCCTCCAACCACCTCCTCCAACCACCTCCTCCAACCCATTTGGAGGAGGAGGTGAAAATGCCAGAAAATGCTCACATACTTTCCTG
>VOQJ01021838.1:15506-30296 GCA_015052665.1 Apistogramma diplotaenia | reverse complement strand
CCTGACTGTAGGAAAAGGTTTCGGAGTCTGTTTGGATTTTATTTGTTGGGATTTTCTACCAACCTGTTAAAGCTGGACAGGAAACACTGCATGTACAAAGACTAATTTACACCAGCGCCAAAACTCACAGATTTAACTCTGTTTGTGACGCTGGAGTCAAGAAATAAACTTTTTAGACTTTTCTTGCGCGTTCACAGAAGGTGACGTCAGCAGGTTCGTCGCCGTTAGCTTATGTTAGCTAGCTAGTGTCAGAGCCGATGATCAGAGGAAAAGAAAGAAACTAAAACTGAAAAGCAGCCGAAGGGGGTCGCTTTTTACTGCCGCTGGCTGCAGGAATGACTTTCTTGTTAAAAACAAAGGTACACTTTCACTCTCTGTCTTTAGCAGTAAGCGGTTCTTCACCTGTTAGCCGTGATGTTTGGATAGCACTTTATAAATGAGGACCTATGAAAATACATGAAAGTTTGCTCATAGTTTACCTGTCTAAATATTTTTGGGGTCTCCTTACAAAGCAAAGATTATATTATTATTATTAAAAACTAAATAGAGTCTGTAGTATTGCCACATCCAGGTGAACAGTATTTAAACGCATGGGTTTGGCTCCTTGTCCACTTGTCTCCCCCAGAGGTGAACCTGAAACAGTTCAAACTGTCTGGTTTTGACAGTTTGAACTCTTTGATGGTGAGAGATGACGTTGGGCTGCTCGTGCTTGGAACCAGAGGGAAAGTGCTCGCGCTCAGCTTGGATGACATCACCGAACAGACCAGTGAGGTGAGAGCTTTGTTGGTCCGAGTAGACCTCTATGCTCTATTTCAGAATGGCACACCCCATTTAATGTGAAGAAATGATTCTGCATGTTGTGACATACTCAAAAGCAGCACCCCAAGAAGTTTCTCCAACTACAGTATAAACATAAAGAATTACTGATGATTTCTAATTATTTCACCTTCCAGGATGAATGGGCTGCCAGCTCTACCGATAAAGACCTCTGTCAGATGAAGGGCAAGAGTGTTGAGGTATCGTAGTAAGTGAAGAGTGAAAATCGTCACCTGTGACTGCAGGTTTTCATTCCCAAACACAACTAACAGTTTGGAATTGTGTGCGTTCCTCCAACAGGAATGTGATAACTTCATCAGGACCCTGCACACAGTGGAGGATGGTAAAATGCTCGTATGTGGGACGAACGCTTTCAACCCTCTGTGTGACTACGTGGTAAGTCACATCATAACAATGAAGACCTAAACTAAACTACATTTAGCACATGGCTAAGAACATAATGCAATAAAACCCTAAACCTGAATGGACCGCTACCTGCTGGATCAGAACACAGCACCGATGGATGCTATGAGCCCCTAAAGCATGAATACCTCTTTTAACAGACTTTAACAAATGGAACTGTCTCCTTGGATAGAGAAACACAGGCAGGCAGGGGGAAAGTTCCTTTTGATCCCTACCAGCGTTTTGCTTCCCTTATGGATGGTGAGTGGCTGCACAGCTGTTTGCAGATTCTTAACTGTTTCACTTTTATACCACCCAGCCTCCTTTGAGGAATGCCAGTCTGACATAAGATGAGATTCAGAATAATTGAAGCTATTTCCTCTCCACTCTAAAGGTGATACTTTATACTCTGCCACTTCAACAAACTTTCTGGGCACAGAAATGGTGTTCCAGAGACATGGACTGAACCCTGTCAAGACTGAGATAAAACGCTCCTGGTTGAATGGTAAGCTGATCTTTGTGAGCGTGTAACCTAATTATCCAAATCACCGTAAGGCGACAGATTCCTGAGACAGGTCTGCGTAGCTCAACTCGTAAAACTCTTTATCTCAGATCCCACCATGATTTCCCTGAGCCTCATTAAAGCGAGCGAAAATAGCAACAAGGGTGAAGATGACAACGTCTTCTTGTTCTTCCATGAAAAGGCTGTGGAGGAACTTCACGGCAACATCCTCGTGTCAAGGATTGCTCGGGTGTGTAAGGTATGTGCTTAACTCACTTCATAAAGAAGCTTAAAATATCTGCACCGTCATTTTAAGTTGGCTTAAAGAGTTCTGTGTTTGGCTTTAGAGTGACCTGGGTGGCAAAAGGACCCTGCAGCAAAAGTGGACTTCGTTCCTGAAGGCCCGACTGGACTGTCCATTCGGAGATGTTGGCTCCGCATCTTTGGTCCAGGATGTTTTTCTCCTCCCAGACAAAGATGACTGGAGGAAGAGCGTCTTCTTCGCCACATTCATCTCCAACTCGTAAGCTGCACGAATTCATTTTACGGCATCATTATTTTCCACCTGCGGCGCTTGTACATGCAATTCTACTTTTCCTTCTTTGTATGAGACAAAACAATCAGTTACAAGCACTCTCAGTGTCACTGTGTGAACACGTATTTACAGGTATGCATGACAGCGTGACCCCAAAGTGCAGCTGCACTCAAAGGCATTTAGTAAAATGTATTAATTTACATGTAGCATACACAAAATGTGCACTTAACATACGTGTAATGTCACCATTCATTTTGAGATCTGCTACTACACATGATATCTAATCTGTAAGGCTCTGAATGTGATAAAACAGATGTCATATCAGAATGGGCCAAACATGTCATGCTGATATATATACTGATATGCACTGGGTAATGAGTTAGAAACAAAGGATGCCACTTCGTTTGATGGAAATCAAAATGATTAAACTTTTAGACAGTTGAAGTCAAAGTCACCCCGAAAAAAATCAAATTAAAAAATATATATTTGCTGAAATGTCATTGCAACAACTCAGAATGGTGCTCAGTAGTTTGTAGGGCCCCCACATGCTCGTGTGCATGCCTGAAAACATCAGGCCAAGCTTCTAATGTGATAACAGGTCTCCTTCTAGATCTGCACCAGGGCATCACTGAGAAACAGTCTGAGGTGCAACCTGGCATCGTCAGATGGACTGAAACATGGCCTCAGAGGTGTTCTGTTGGATTTAGGTCAGGCTAGCATGGGGGCCAGTCAGTGGTATCAAATCCTTCATCCTTCAGGAACAGACTGCTTACTCTTGCAACAGCACCGGGCATTACCATGCACCAGGAGGAACCCAGGACCCACGGCACCAGCCTAGGTTCTGGGTCCAAGGATTTCATCCCAATACCTAATGGTACTGCCGTTACCTCTCCTGTATCCATGGATATGCCTCCCCAGACCATTACTGACCCACCACCAAACCGGTTATAGGCAGCATAGCGTTCTCCACGGCTAGATGTAGACAGTCAACTTTAACAGATACCAGAAGCCAGCTAACAGTGATCTCAGAGATCTGATGGGATAATGTGGTTTATAATATGGGCCCACATACCGTAGCTCTGGTGCATGCTATCATTATGACAACTGAAATGCTATTATTGTAAACTGAAATAAAACATTTTGAAATGCCGAGTAGAGCTGCCTACATAAGCCGTGTCAGGCCTTTGGATCCATCTGTAAATGATGTACACTGTAGGAATTTTCTGTGGCAGGGGGCCCTCCAGTGCTTGCAGGCAGTCTGCTGTCTGTGCATACAGGCTGTCCGACATCAGCCAGGTGTTTGCTGGGAGGTTTTTGACTGAGCTGGCTACTGGGACCTGGGACATATACACAGGAGAGGAGCCATCCCCTCACCCGGGTTCAGTAAGTATCAGGCCAAGAGTCTATATTTTAACCGATTTTGCTGTTTTGCTTTTACGTAAAGAAATCTCACTAAAACCATTGCTGTCGGTCTTGTGCTCAGTGCATTGATGATGAAATGCGGGCCAGTGGCGTGGTGAGCTCTTTGAACCTCTCAGACACAACCCTGCTGTTTGTGAAGAACCACCCTCTCATGGAGGGGGTGGTTGCACCGATGACTGGCAGGCCTCTGCTTTTCCAGCCAACGACACAGTTTTCCAAAATTGTTGTGGACCAGGTCACATCACTGGACGGACAACAGCACCAGATTATGCTCATCGGCACAAGTAGACACCAATAACACAACTCGCACACGCTGCACTGAGATGAGGCTCCATGATGGATTCGTTCCCTCTCCTGTAGATTCTGGTTGGCTGCAGAAGGCGGTGAAGTTCGAAGGTGAGGACGGCCGCATCATTGAGGAGCTGCAGCTGTTTAAAGAGTCTCAGCCTGTCGATTTCCTGCAGCTTTCCTCCAAAACAGTAAGCTTCACTAAACTTGTCTATCTTAGCTGGGAAGAATATCTTCATCCTGAGTTTAATGACTCTGCTACTAATCTCTGAGCAGCACTAGTTTAAATATCCTTGCAGAGAGACGGTTGTAAACTCAGTGTTTTCTCCAGGGCCATCTGTACAGCGGCACCAGTAATGCAGCTGTGCAGGTTGATGTCCGGGGCTGCAGCTACTCGTCGTGTGATGACTGTCTTCTTGCCAGAGATCCATACTGTGGCTGGGACCACATCAGACACCAGTGTGCATCTGTTTTTGGTGCATCAAAGTCTTCTATGTGAGCCAAGTTACTGACCCTTTCCAGACATGAGAGCGCTAAGCTTTAGACCAGGGATGGACAACTCCAGGCCTCGAGGGCCGGTGTCCTGCAGGTTTTAGATGTGTTCCTGATCCAACACACCTGAATCACATATAGAAGTCATTAGTGGGACTCTGGAGAACCTGACTGCATACTGAGGAGGTGATTCATCTAAAACCTGCAGGACACCGGCCCTCGAGGCCTGGAGTTGTCCATCCCTGCTTTAAACTGAACAAAGATTTTCTCTTCCTCTAGGATTCAGAGTCTCAGTGATGGTGACATCAGCATGTGCCAACCCTCTGAATGTAAGTGCAGCATCCATGAAAAGTACAGGCTGATATGAATCATTTACTGCACCACTGTATCACAATCTACAGTGTACATGAACAGCACGGGGATATAAGTTGCTTTGCGTCTGTTTGATCTTCCTGTCAGCAAAAAAGAAACCTGTGATTGTCGACTTCACCGTCGACACAGCTCAGCTCCTCTCGTGTTCCCCCGACAACAACCTCCCGATCAGCTGGCGCTTTGCCGACAATGTCCTTTATCCTGGTCCGCGACACGTCGTCGTGAGCCAGGGTCTCATCGTCACAGCTTCCTATTCTGACGCTGGACTTTACAGCTGTGAGACCGTAGAAGCAGTGAAAGGCAGAGTGCACAGAAGAACTATTGTTCAGTACCTTGTTCAGGTTCACGACACTGACGCCACAATCAGGAACCTGAAGGCTGCTTTGATCGCTGTGGCTGTTGTCGCTGTTGTCGCTGGCTTGCTCATAGTTTCCAAACTTAGGCCCATCGGGATTGGACTGCTAAATGGCTAATGTGCCAACAATAACTGCGATAACAATCAAGTGAAGCCTTTTTGTCATTATGAACAGAGCATATTATAGCTGTGTGGAGGAAGGCCTGCATCACACTGGGAGGGAAGCTAGTACAGAAGAAGCCATCAGAAGAGACAATGAAAAACGTGATTACTTAGACTGCAATAGAAACACACTTGACCTTATGCAAAATATATATGTATAAGTATAAATAAAAGGAGTTGTTTTTCAGAGAAAATGTATCTCATTAAAGGTAATACCTTGTAGCAGTTAACTGGTTTCTATTTGCAGTCCCTGGCAGGTGCAAACAGTATTACATAATCTATATAAACTGTATTGACACAACCCATCAATAACCTGATAATCCCTTCATATGAGTATGGTGTAGAAATCAGGATAATAAAGTGTTGGATCAAAACGATCATACTTTCAGGAGCTCTGCACTCACCCCAGCATCATCTGTTCTGAGCACAGTGACACAAATCCTCGCTGAGGTGCAGAGTTTTGAACCTTTTTAAAGGTGAACATGAACATGTCAGTATACACTCACCGGCCACTTCATTAGACACACACTGCTTGTACTGTGTTGGACCCCCTTTTGCCTTCAGAACTGCCTCACTGCACCACGGCAGAGATTAAACAGAGATTTCAGTCCATATCGCCATGATAGCATCAGTGGCTGCAGATTTGCTGCACATTCATGATAAAAATCACACATTCCACCACATCTCAAAGATGCTCTACTGGACTGAGGTCTGGCTGTGGAGCCTGTTTGAGTGCAGTGGACTGTTATGTTCAAGAAACCACATGACATGTTGTTCTGCTGGAAGCAGCCATCATTAGACGGGTCCACTGTGGTCTTAGAGGGGTGGACGTGGTCAGCATCACTGTCATAGGCTGTGGTGTTTAACTCGTGCAGAAATGGTGCTAAAGGGCCCAAAAATGTGCCAATAAAATATCTGTTGGTACAAGGCCGGATGGATCCCTGCTTTCATGTAGTTTACACCAAATTCTGGCCCTAACATCTGAATGTTGCAGCAGAAAATGAGACTTCAGACCAGGCAACATTTTCCCAGTCTTCTATTATCCAACTTCGGGGAGCCTGTACAAATTGTAGCCTCAGTTTCCCGTTCTTCTGACACGAGTGGGAGCTGATGTGGTCTTCTGCTGCTGCAGCCCGTCTGCTTCAGGTACCATGTGGTCTTCTGCTGCTGCAGCCCGTCTGCTTCAGGTACCATGTGGTCTTCTGCTCTTCTGCATTCCTTAATTGTAAAACGTGGTTATTTGGGTTTCTATTGCCTTGTTATCAGCTTGAAGCAGTCTGGCCGTTTTCCAGTGACCTTCGGCACTGACAAAGCATTTTCAGCCGCTCACGGAATATTTTCTTGTCTTGGACGGTTTCTGTGAACCCTGCAGATGGTTGTGTGAGAAACTCCCAGTAGATTTTTACATGCTGCATGTGATTTGCTGATGGATTCGCATTAAACAGGTGTAACTGATCAAATGAGGGTGAGATGAGGGTAGGTGAGTCCAAAAAGTCACTGTGAAGTTCTTTGGTTTAGAGTTCAGCTGATATGAGAAAGCACAGCCTTGAGGCTTTCTCAGTGAGCGTGTTTCTAATATGTCGAAAACTGCTGTGCAGTATTTTGTTTTCCACGTGGTGGCCCACAGGCACCAGGCCTGCTTGGTTTTTGTTCTGTTCTGCAGGAATAATTAGCTGCAGAAGCTGTAGTCTCTGACTCTGACACCAGCTTCCAGATTTGACCAGCTCAGCATTAGCTGCTTTTTTGGATTTCATTTTGCTTTGCACATACTTTGCATGTCCTCATCCATGCATACATTACAATACTGATCTGACAACAAGCACAAGTTCTCTTCGTTTCTCTTCTAAGCCACCACCCGGGCCTGAGCCAGGCTGACTCATTTAAATCTACAGTGCTCTGTGCATGCCTACCTGCACTGCTATTTAAACCTATGGAGCTTTAGTGACAGATGTGTTAGCAATATGCAGCAGAAGAACACACACAGCAGTTTCAGTATAACACGCGCGCAGCCCAGGCATCACTGCATATGCACACACCCATTAACTATTGTGTCACAGCCAGAATTATAACAGATAAAGCACAGCAACCACAATCACAGTGACAGCTATATATCATCCTGTAGCTGCAGTAATAATCATGAGTACTGCAGACAGTGAGCGAGCTGGATGGACCAGCTGCCATTATTTCTAAATGCAGCCCTACAGACAGAGCAGACAAAGCTGAGGGTGCACCGAATTATGCTGTGCTAGCAACCAATGCGTCCTCGTGCTTAATGCATGATGCCGTCATACAGCTCAGCCAGCCTTAGCAGGTGAGAGTCACAGTATGTATGGGCCACAGGAATGCAGCAACAACTGGGAAATGTTTCTTTTACTCTTTAAGTAATCGGTGCGACACGGTGACCCCTTCATTTCTGCAGAAAGCTGGTGACCTCAGTGTGCTGTGCACCTCAGAATCCACTGACCCCACTCTGCTTTATGTGGCCTGCCACTTGATGGCTGAGTTGCTGTTGTTCCCATTCTTTCACTGATGTTTGTAGAAGCAGTCTGCATGCACCTCTGGCCATGGAAGTGACTGGAACACCGGAATTCAGTGATTTGGATGGGTGAGTGAATACCGTGCCACAACATTGTCCTTGTATGATCAGTATTTTTTAAAATGAGTTTTAAGGGGAGCCCACCCACCACAGCACATCAATGTAAAGTCATCCGTCTGCGGTTAGACAACAGGAAGCAGCTGAAGACGATGCACCACATCTCACTGCTTCATTAATCCTTCTGTAAGCTGTTCAAATCCACGCTTCTCACTAGACGGCAGCATGGGATGCATGCGGTGAAGCTGTGTGTTCTTCATCTGCAGTTGCTGAGGAAGAAGTGGGAGGAAAAAGAAACAACATTAGTTTTTTTTCTTGAAGTGGCCTTGAACTGAGCTCTGTGGTGATGGTGTAATTAGTTCTCAAGAGAATGAAAAGTGCTCTCTGAATGTCTGCTGGTTCTCCCTTTTCTGTCTCTTCTTACTCTCCTCCCCGTGAGCCTCCGTCTTTCTCTCCCTCATGTCGGTGCTCGCTACCTTTTCTTTTCCTGTGGCCCTTGTAGTCTTTCTCCCCGTGACTGGAAGGCAGGAATGTGACTGGAATAGATACTCTTTCCTTTGGGAGCATTTTGTGAAAAGTCAACACACGTGTCTGAGGAAGTCAATACAGATGTGTTGAGATGTGGAGAAGAGAGATGACAAGAAAGGGAAAGCAGGGATTGTTGGTTGTAATTAGACTAAATTGGATTGAAAATTGGAAAGACAATGAAATGCCATTGCAGACACACACACACACATACAGGACATCCACGTTCAGGGATTGCACCGGCTTGTATGTTTATTCCACCATGTTGGCTCAGAGGCTGGAAATCAGCATTCAGTTACACAGATGTTTAAAGCAGATAGCATCACAAATATTACAGAACCTGCTGCTAACACTCACCATCTGAAAGTGTGTCGAGTGTTAATGCTTTGAAAAACACCAGTGAAGATTAAAGGCTTCTTGCTGACAACCAGTGTAGCATTGATTCGTCACGAGTGAACGCAGATAAGCACTTCGTATGCATCAGTAGAAGTCTGAAAAACTGCACATCTGGAACTCTTTTCCATGGTAGTACCGCATTCTGCCACAAGATGGTAGTCATGGATAACAATTACTTCCAGTTAAGAGGGAAACTGAGGGGTTTGGGAAGCATTTAAAACCTGCCCACTATTATTTTTTTAAAAAGAGCTTCAGTTGCCTGTCTATTTTCCCTCCATGTATTTATTCATCTTCAGGGAAATAAAGGAGATCACAACTATAGCCTTAAAAACTAAGGAGTGAAATGATGTGACGTACAGTATAAAACACGATAAGGAATTCTTTGTTTTTGCTGTGACATTTTGCATCCAGGAGAAGGCTCTGAACCTCTGTCAGTCGAGTGACACCCTCTCAGCCTCCCACTCTCTGCATGTTGAATTCCTGATCTCATATCTGAGTGTCCCCAGGATTGCTGTTGCAGTGGCATGTCCCACTTCACTGGTTTCTGTGATGCTTGATGTGGGGATGGCGAGTAGAACTGTGATAGCGTCTACAGGCATGGCTTGTGACGGGACTTTGTCACTGAGCCTGTATTCAGGGGTGTGTGTGTGTGTGTGTGTGTGTGTGTGTTTAGTTTGGCTGCAGTCTTCGTCTTCAGCTCACTCGTGTTTCCATTGTGCTTTGAGCCTCTTAGTCTCCAGCCTTGATGGTACTGTAGGTCCTTCTTTGCTGATGTTAGACCACTGAGGTCCCAGCAGTTTCTTGGATGTTTGTCTTCAGCTCATCCACTGATTCTTTCAAAGGTGGTGCCATCCGCCTTCTGTGGATCTACCAAAACAAGCTGTTACTTTGTTAGGTAGTGATCAGACTTCTACGGCAAAATTAAGGCAAGTAACCATCCACGTATCCACGTAGCACCACCCTCACATGGTGCTACGAGACTAAAGTGATACTGTACCTTTGAGATAAATTTTAGTGGTCCACCCCCCTTAGACAACCCGTTCAGCTGAAAATTGAGGACATGCAAGTGTAAAGACATTTACTACGTCTAGTTGTCTCTGTCTTTCTCCGGTTCATTTTTGGCCCACCATAGGCCCCCGTATGAAAGGTGTTAGATTGATTATAACCTGGTGGGCCCCACAGGCAGCTCAGCCCACCCTCTGCATAGTAAAACCCCCAGAATGGCTCTTCCTATAGGTATTACCTCCAGGCTTCCCTTAAAATGACCCTTTTGGACATTAAATCAGTTTTATCCAGCTATGTTGTAGGCAGCCCATGTGTGACTATGGTCTGTAATCAGAAAAGGCCCAGACATAGGTTTTATGTGCTTCTTGGGACCCTGGATGATGTGGATGTTAAACATTCATATCCTGTATGTCCAATGGCAGCCTTTTTCTGATCGCTGTAACCGTAAAAGGCCTGGAATTTGATTCGGGTTTGTCCTAAATGGTCAGGTTTTTGTGTCCCAGCATCTCCCATGGCTGCTTTATGTTTCTGTATACAGAACTTAGTCCTTCCCTGTAGAAAGTAATTTGTTACATTCGTTACTCTTTACATTACTTTTGTGTTACTTCTGAGATGCAGTGTCACAAAATTACCAGCTAACAATTTCAACCTTAGGCCACATACCCACTCAGGGACACAAATCCTTATCCTAAGGAGGACATACACAGGAGCTTTCTTCTAGTGTTCAAGCATTAAAGAAACCAGGAGCAAAAGCAGCCAATTAAAGAGCAGAGGAAAATGTGCCCACAGTGATTCTGCTGTAAAGCAGGTAGATGCACAGAGGCTGCTTTGGAACAAGCTTGACTGCTCGACCCTGCTTTTGGTGCATACTGAAAATGTAACTTTCATTGCTTGACTGGGGGGGTGAAATGCACTCCGGTTGACATCATTCTACATATGCTTTGACAGATCAGATATGCTGTTAGCAGCACCGGCCTGGGCAGAGTTGAACTTTACCGTCACTTTGTCACGATATTAAAATATCAAAGTGGATACCAATACCCAGGAAAATACATGGGCATAATATTTTAAAAATAAAATTAGAACAAAACTGGTTCCTGCAGATGCATTCAGCTGCAGCCCTGTTTACTTCTTGTTGCTTATGAAGACTTGGCTCCATATTTTCGTTGCTGCAGGCTGCCGTTGTTTCTGTCTGCTGTTGGTAGATTTTTCTCAGCTTCAATCAGGGAATTTAAGAGAAATGTAGCACCTTTTAGACACAAATAATTGTGTTGTCTTGTTAAATTAACACTGTATATTAATGTGACAGAAGGGTAAAACTCATTTTATTTTTATCATTATTAGCCATAGACAAACAGATGTGTACAGTCAAAAACACCTTCATTTTCCAGGCTGTAAACATGTTCCTGCTGTAAATTTGGATTATTTAAACATGAGAGTCTGTGGGTATTGACTCACCAGTGGTGTGGAGCTACGTGTTCTTACATCTGGTCCCAATCAGACCACCATTAGCTTGCAATTTTCAGGCGCGCCCTTGTGGGAATGTCATGCTAGCAGAGTTGCCTCTCTTCACTTTGCCAAGTGAGGGAGAGGAAATGTGAGGGAAATGGCAGTGACAGTGATGGGGAGAAAAATAGAAGAGCAGAAAAGAGCAGGGGGTCTGAAACCTGGAAGGAGAAATGTGATGAAAGGGGAGAAAAAACTAGGAGAGGCAGGCACGTTATCAAACATCTACCTGCACTCCTCCTTAGGGAGATTGTTTGTCTCCTTGAAACAGGCTGAAACTGAAAAACAGTTTTAAAAATGGGACCATGTACAGCCTGAAGTGTCCCGAGTCCAAATCAATTCTTTTTACTGTGTTTTATAACCTCGCTCTTAGGTTCCTAAGCCACTTAACACTGATGTATGAACCATTCAAGCATAAAAAGCCACTTAACTTTTTTTCAGAACCAAAAGTTTCCTGTTTGCAGCACAGACGCTGTCCAAGGTGCTGAACCCAGTTTGGACCAGCTGAAATGATTTTGCAGTAGTTGTTGTTATTAACTTCCTTTCTCTCCCATTTACTCAATAACACTTGCCAAATAGAGTTTTGTTCCCTGTTTAAATGTGGACTGTCTCAGTGGATGTAGTTACTCTTACTTCAGTTCTGTGCTGTGCCCTTTGCACTGCAGACACCTTCAGTGTACTTCTGGAGGTACATTTCATTCTGTTCAGTGTTTGATACTTTTTTAAACAAAGCTGACTTTATTGTGTCATGCATTTTTAAAAAAGTGGAAGAAACTGAAGTAAGAGCTCAGGGCTCAGGAGCCTTTGTGGAAACACTGGTGTGCAAGTTTTTTTTGTTACTGTTGTGTATAATTTGTCTTTGTTCCTATCTGTATGTTGACTATGAGTCTGTTCAATCAATCAATCAATCAATCAATCAATCAATCATTTCCGCTAAGGCTGCACTGAAGCCATTGTTACAATTTCAGTGTTGTGCGTTTAATTTCATTTTTCTTTCTTTGCCTCATCCTTCTCTTCATCCTCGTCTTCTCTCTTTGATTTCATTGCCGTCTCTGGCTGTGCCACATTCTTCTTGTTCAGTTCAAAAAGCGACATGTCCATGACTTTGATCCTGCATTTACAGCCTTTATGTTCTTTCACTTTAATCAAGGGCTCTCTCATAGCGCGCTCCTTTTTAAGTGATGCTCTTAATTCCCCAGAGAAGAATGTGTGCTCACCTTCCTTCCTGTAGGTCAACAGTGGCAACAACAACACCCCCAAAAATGGTCAAGGCTATGTTTTTATGTCAAGAACATGCCAGTATAGGGGAATATGTGCAAACCTGCCTATTGAAGGTGCGTACAGCCGTTACTGGCTGCATGTCACGTTTGTGCTGTGTGGTGAAGGGAGTGTACACAAATATGGAAAACAGGCTCAAACTTGACTGCTTTATTTACAGGACACGTAAGATAATAAAACGCACAAATACCAAGCTAAACCTCCACCACGGCTGAAACAAAAGGCAAACACGCCAAGCTGCAGAGTAATAGCAAAAGTAAACTTGAAAAAGGGGAAACTAACACACAGCTAAGGGCGCAAACAAAGGCTTCGTTCACACTGCAGCCTTTTTAATGCGACCTGTATCTGATCTTTTCATGCCAGTCTGCACAACGCAGATCAGATTTTTTCAAAATGCAACCCTGAATCTGAACGGCCGGGTCGAGATTGTCAAAATAAAACAGGAAGTAACTAACCATCACACACGCAGACTTTGACACAAGAGATACCAGAATGGAGGGAGACGATGGTAAACTAAAGTCCACACACAGGAGCTCAACAGAAAAACCACGACACAGCAGAGCGCAGGAAAATAAACACAGGGAGGAGCAGAACAAGGGGGACTCACACGACAAACTAGAATACAAACGAATAAAGAACGGCTCAAAGCTATAATACAAACTAAGAAACAATAACAAACTAAAAAGAACTCGAACCCCTGAGCCAGTGGCCCACGACCATGACACTGCACCTCTAAAAGCATGTTTTCATGAATGATTTGCCACCCGTTGGTGTACTTTCATGAGGGTCAGTACCTCCAAATTGCAGGCAGTGATATTTAGCCATGCACACAGTTTATAAAATAAAGGTGCGGGTGGGTGGGGACTGCATGTCCCCTGCTTGTCACAAAAGGACTGTACTGAAATCTTGCATTGTCATCCACTGTGGGAAAACGCCACCAGAGGACAATCTCTAAAAGGTCCTTCTGTCTGTTCCCACAGACTCCACAGATCTGGATATTTGCTTCAGCAGAATTTTGATGCCGTTCTTGATGCAGCCCTCCCATTTATCTGGGCTGGCTACCAGCACAAGGAGTACGCTAGTTTGGGAGCTCCTGAGGCTCGGTTAGTGTTTCCTCTGTCTCCCTTGGCACAGCTCCACAAGCTTGATTTGGCAGGTTTATGCCAGATGTCCCTCCTGATGCAACCCCTTAAAGGATTTATGTCTCCCCCTAGAAGTGAACCAGCAAACACTTTTGGGTTTAGTCCAGTTGATAAATATGAGCCAGCTAACATGGCTTAGAAAAACCTCAGAGATCATGTGGACATTTTTTAGAAAGTTATGGTGAGATCTGAGGTTATTAAATTTTATTTCATTTTTTAAAATATTACAGAACCCAGTTAAATGTAAATAGGTGCTGCCCAAACCTTTGTCTGTCACTAAAACCAAGTTACATAACAGACCACATATATTATGCACAGAGGAATGATACAGGATGTATCCACTGTATAGATTTTTATTGTACTTCCACACATCATAAACAGTATAATGCCACCCACTGAATTGTGAAGTCCTGCTTTGAAGGCTCCAGACAAGCGTTTCTGCCTTCAGCACATTGTTTTGAATCGATGGTGTAAAGTGAAACATGCTCACTGGTTTACTACCTGTCCATCACAAGTCATTAGCCATTAGCCATTAGCCGTACTTTAGATATTCCTCCTTTCTAAAACCACAAGACCTGACCGCACGTGTTTTTGCAACCACACCTATCGCCCCCTGGTGAGGTAAAAAAAAAAATGCAGGTATAAAGCACCTAAATTCATCTTTCATACTTTTCCATACTAGATATGATTAATCTGTTCCTTACTTGAGTATCACTGACCCAAACTCCCACATGGTGTCTTCTGTAATGAACAATAACACGTTACAGATATCGAAGTTATAATGCGTTGCGTTGTCATTGGTTATTTTACATTCACATAAATACACACGAGTTCATGTTTTCACCTGAAAGAACAAGTGTTCATAAATACTACTGATGCAGGAACACACACACACACACACACACACACACACACACACACACACACACACACACACACACACACACACACACACACACACACACACACACACACACACACAGACACACCTCACCCACC